>OLKM01001033.1:112500-128857 GCA_900291075.1 Melanogrammus aeglefinus | reverse complement strand
GCGCGCACCCTGCCGAATCCCCATCAATCGTGCCTGAGGGTGTCCAGGGAGTTTGCTTTCTGTGTGTGTGTGTGTGTGACTGTGTGTGTAGGTGTGTTTGCGTGTGTGTGTGTGTGACTGTGTGTGTGTGTCCATGTAGATGTATGCTCTGGGCCTCTCCATCTGTGGGAAGATAAATGGACTTCATCACCTCATTGGGGGGTAAAGAGAACCAGAGGTAGCGTCTAGTATTTGTGTATGTGTGTGGTAGTTTGTGTGTATGTTTGTTTGCTTGTTGGTGTGTGTGTGTGTGTGGTGTGTTGTGTGTGTGTTTGTGTGTGTGTGTTGTGGTGTGTGGGTGTGTGTGCTGTTGTGTGTGTGTGTGTGTGTGTGTGTGTGTGTGTTGTGTGTGTATATTTGACACTGTGTGTATATTTGACACGGTAACAACAAAGTGTCAGCCAAGATGGAAGACGGGGTGTAAATGGAGGTGCGGGAAGGGGATCCTGATTAGGCCCATTTGCGGTGCGCGTATGTTACACTCAGCTCTCAGCACGCATGTGCTAGACACTGCTATCTATACCAGCGGTAACCACGGCGCACATTAAATAGCAAAGGCAACAATCCATCCGTTAAACGAACGGCATTAAGCCGTTGCCTGGGAAGGAGCAGAAACGCCTGTTTGTTTTACATGTCCTTGGCCTCCGTGATTATTTCTCCCCAAGCAGTAACCCTGCTGCTTCAACATCTGTCTCGCTAGCCTGCTGTCCAATTATCTGCTTCACCCTCCCCAGCCAATCACCTGCTTCTGCTTTCCCCCCCAACCAATCACCTGCTGCAATATCCATCCTAGCAAGTCACCCGCTTCCTCTTACTATACCCAGCCAATAACTTTCTTGCTCTTTTTCCCCAGCCCCTCCTCTAGCTTCTCATTGCAACTTGCTCTCTTTCATGAAGGACAAAATGGTGGATCGAAAAAACAGCGATTGGTACTCCCTCTGAAGGGGACAAAATCACAGGAGAGAAAGTATTCTGTAGGAACTTAAAGGAGATATATCATGAAGTCAAGGCTGATTGGTGGAATAAGGGGTGTAGGTGTGGCCGGGAGAGTTGCATTGTAGCTCCTGATATATCCTTTGATATTTGGTGTAACCTGCGGCCTGATGCCAGACGACCCCAGAGGCGGCTGTCTACTCTTGCTCTCGGATTGCACTATATCCTTTTGTGTTTGGTCTCTTGCTCTTCCCCCTTCTACCACTCACTGTCTTTCTCTCCCCCCCCCCCCCGCCCCCCTAGTCTCTCGCTCTCTTTCCCCCCCTCTCTTTCTCACCACCAGTCAAACTCTTCCCCCGTCCTTTCTCTCTCTCTCTCGCGCTTTCACCTTCTTCTGAAAACCCAGAGGGCCATGGTTTTAAACCCAGAGGGCCATGTTTTTATTTTTGCGAGTCCTTCCTGTTTCCTGTGCTGTAGATAGTAGATCAACTTCTACTGGTAGATAAAGCGTCACAACAATCATATCTTTGAGATCGTTCAGGTCGACTGATGTTTCATGAGAGTTAAAATAAAAATAAAAGATAAATGGTAAGAGAGCAACGAAAAGGTTTGTATCATTCAAAGGATATTGAGAATGTTAACTGCCTGATACTTTTTTAATGACGTATGTGACACTACCTTTGCAGTGCTGTGTAAGTAATTTCAATGTTTGTTTATTAGATGGCAGAGGGCAACAGTTTTGCGATCACATCGCATGTAATGACAGTACCTTGAATCTTTTTTTATTTTTCTTATGGAAAGTTCCATAAGAAAAAAGAGTTCATTGCTTAATAAATGAGTTAATTCAATTAATCTCCGTGCATTGCTAATGAGCAATATTTGTCAGCAGTGCCCAACCAAACCTCCAGTGGCTAAATGGAAGCTAGTGCACAAGCACACATGCACATGCATACACATACACACATACACACACACATACACACACACACACACACACACACACACACACACACACACACACACACACACACACACACACACACACACACACACACACACACACACACACACACACACACACACACACACACACACACACATACCTTATTTTGGTATTCATGATCACACAGCCATGTTAATATAAATATGTATAAAAACCATTAGAACCAATGTTGTTATCTCAGCAGCAGAAGTTTAGAGTCCAAAGAGTCAGGATGTTGTGTGTGCATTGTGTGTGTGTGTGTGTGTGTGTGTGTGTGTGTGTGTGTGTGTGTGTGTGTGTGTGTGTGTGTGTGTGTGTGTGTGTGTGTGTGTGTGTGTGTGTGTGTGTGTGTGTGCGTGCGCGTGTATGTGTGTGTGTGTGTGTGTGTGTAAATGTGTGTTTGTGTGCTTGTGGATGTGTGCATGCGTGTGTGCGTGTGTGTGTGTGCTTATACAGACATGTGGTTATATTTTCACAGTTGTTCCCTTCTATAATCGATCTGCATCATGTGAAGCATTACCTACTTTAGTATTCCATGATAACCAGTGACCGATGGCGATGTGGATGCTTTTGGTCAGGGCGGTAAACACGGGGCATACAAACGATGCGCTTGTCGGTTTGACCTATAAAGTCGTCCCGTTCCATCACCCCGCCACCACGTCCAAACCTGCAAGTGTGTGTGTGTGTGTGTGTGTGTGTGTGTGTGTGTGTGTGTGTGTGTGTGTGTGTGTGTGTGTGTGTGTGTGTGTGTGTGTGTGTGTGTGTGTGTGTGTGTGTGTCTGGAGGCTTCCCCTTTGTTCAGGTCTCCGAGCTGTAACGTTGGACGATCAGAAGGAGAGTCTTTGTTCCTCCTCTTCTCTAATAGAGGCTTCTGGGAGCACAACCGACACCACACCACGAGAGAAGAGGAGAGCAGTGTAGAAGAAAGGGTGAGGGGAGGGGAGAGGTACAGAGGAGAGATGAGGGAAGGGAAGGGGAATAGAGTGGAGGAGAGAAGAGGGGAGTTGTGGTGAGGGGAGGGAAGGGGAGTAGAGTAGAGGAGATTGGAGGAGATCGGAGGAGAGGAGAGGAGAGGAGAGGAGAGGAGGAGGAGAGGGGAGGAGAGGAGAGGGAGAGGAGAGGAGAGGAGAGGAGAGGAGGAGGAGAGGAGAGGAGAGGAGAGGAGAGGAGAGGAGAGGAGAGAGGAGAGGAGAGGAGAGGAGAGGAGGAGGAGAGGAGAGGAGAGGAGAGGAGAGGAGAGGAGAGGGGATAAAGTGTTAAATAGATGGCCTCTGTGAGCACCAAAATTCCAGAACTCTCAAACTCCTTTGCTCTTCGTTCTTTCAACCAGAACTCGCCTCACGCCTGGGAAAAGAGGTTCACGCGCAGACGGATGGCTGTAAACACCGGTTCCGGTGAATGTGAATGCCCTTCGTCATTATTGAGGCGGGGGTTGAAAGGATTTGGAGGGCCACAAATGTTGTCTGTGGCCTTGCTTGATATGTGGAGAGGCTCTTAGAGGAGCGGAGAGAGGAGGTGGAGAGGAGAAGAGACATGAGATGAGGATAGAGACTGTGAGACACTTGGAAGAGGCAGGAGAGGAGAGGATAACAGAGGAGAGGAGACAGAGGGGCATTCAGAAGGAGAGGCGAGGAGAGAAGTGGAGGAGAGCAGGATGAAAGAAACCAGGTTTTTGCATGTCACAGAGGAATGGGAGGAGAAGGGCAGAACGCGAGAAGGAGAGGAAAGGAGAGAGAGAGAGATAATGGATGGATGACACCCTTAAAAGGGCAGGCAACTGTAAAGCGGGATGAGGAAAGAGGTAAAGACGGAGTTAGTGAGACGATGAGGGGAGACAAGAAGAAGGAAGAAAGGATCTAATGAGGTCGGTGTGGGGCAGGGCTCGCACAAAGTGGAGGAAAGCGGGGGGGGGGGGGGGGGGGGGGGGGGGGGGGGGGAAGGCAGAGGGAAGTAAGGGAGAGAGAAAGGCAAAAAAAAAAAAATTGAAAAGTAACAGAAGAAACTTTGAGTTTAGGATCACCAGTGTGTCAGAGGGGATACATAAGTGTGGAGATCGAGATAAAGGGAGAATACATTGAGCGAGAGAGGGATGCAGACAGTGAATTATATAGGGAGAAACAGAGGTAGAAAGGAATTCGGAGATAAGCGAGGGAGATAGAGCGAGGACAGTGATATATGAATGGGATATGGATAGAGAGAGTCACTGATGTGTTCTACAGAGAGAGAGACAGAGACAGAGAGACAGAGAGAGTAGTAGAGGGGGGCAGAGATGAAAGTGTTGGACTCTGAGACTTGGATAATTAGCTGGGGACACACTGGGTGTTTTTTTCCTAAATCAGACAAAGCTAGAGCTTATTATCTCAGTCACGCTGGGCCCATACGCCCCCGCTTACATATGCGCCCGCTCACATGCACACACACCCACACACACACACACACACACACACACACACACACACACACACACACACACACACACACACACACACACACACACACACACACACACACACACACACACACACACACACACACATAACCACACAGAACTACATGCACATACACGTACAGACACAGTCACACACATCAGATGTGGCAGAGAGCAGCTGTGTAGAATCCATAGCCCCATAGTTGTGGTTCTGAACCAGCGGACCGTACCATCAGCTATCTGCAGGGGGAGGGGGGAGGGGAGGATTTCTGGAAGGAAAAACACTTGACCGATGAACAATACCAAGTCCACACTTGGCCTCACTTGGTCATCTCAAAAGGATTCATGCCAGTAAGCATTAGAGCCGAGCAAGACCAGTTGCTGTTTCAAAAGGCATAATTGATCTGGGAATATGTTCAACCCTGGAACAGTCCACATTCAAACTGTTGATGCACACACGTTTTATTTATACATGCACTACATTCGTACTTCGATGCAAACATTCTGTTTGTGCTGTATACATAAACAAACATCCCCTGTCACACACACACAAACATGGTGCTCATTAAGGGTGTAGCCATGGGGTCGGTGCACAAACACGCACTGTTGTAAAATACGCCAGAGACCAAAACAACAACGCCTCATCTTTTGCGTATTTTGCCAATCACAACTATATAATTGTTGTAAACAGTTATATACTTCACATAAGCAGGACTTTATAGTTATGTACTAAAGACACAGCCAGTAACAATAAAAAGCAAAAACATGTACAATCATATAAAGAAAGAACTAAATATACTCTTTCATGTGTGGGCACGCATTGGTCACGCACTAGGAACAAAGCATTCATTTTAATTGAGAGCCTACCTTGGGCTTATAAAAAACAGTTAAAAAGAGTTGAATCAAACGGAAGTAACAGCCTTTAGTCCTGGCATGAGCCCTAATTATTCTGTAGACTAGCAAAGGCAAAACAGTTTTCCTCTTCCAAACAAGGGTCAACCCAGGATAAATGTGTTCATTAAATAACTTGATGCAAAGACAAACAACCATATTTCCAATGATCTACCTAAAGGGAACTTGGAAGGGCATCAATACAACTATAATGTCATTGTTTTCAGTCCAACACTTGGCAAGGTAAGGTACTTTGCAGGACAGGGCAGGATAGGCCCTATTCCTTGTGTGTAGTTGGAGGAGTTCTGCTCCATTAGGATATACACACTCAGTTGCACGCCATCTCCATGTTGTGCACAGTACCCCCTTTGCAAAGTGCATTCCGTGGCTATGCTCAGACGGGTGGATTGTCTGATTGGGTAATGGTGTGTTCGGATGAGGGCTTTACCGCCATGAGACGGTTGGTGATGAGTGCAGTTATCAACACAGATTCCTGGTTCCATGGTTTTTCGCTGATGGAATCTATAATGAGATTTGGCGCCCGAGGGCAGAAACAGCATCACAAATCGTCATGGAAACGCTAAACCTTCTATACTGCATGTGGCCATGTTTCAATGGATCTTTGGACCGACACAATCTGTACGGCAAGCTAAGCACACACATGCTACCCACACGCAACATGTGACACGCACGCGCACGCGCGCACACACACACACACACACACACACACAAACACCACATACACTAGCATAAACAACTGCATGCTGACAGCTGCATACGGACACACAGTAAAACACACAGACACAACGACACACACACAAACCACACACACACACACACACACACACACACACACACACACACACACACACACACACACACACACACACACACACACACACACACACACACACACACACACACACACACACACACACACACACACACACACACACACACACAGGTCCTCTCCATCTATTCTGCTTGTCCCTGCTTTCCCCCACTGACAGGCTCATTATCCCTCCTTTCAAATAAATGAGCCCTCAGTTGTGCCAAATAGGCAATTAGTGTAAGCGGGAGTGCTGACCCAATCACAGAGCAGCATTCTCTGAGTGACAGGGTCAGGAAGAGACCAGGAGAGGGGGGCCGAGGTTCTGGAAGTTTGTGTGTGCGTGAGTATGTGTTTCTGTATAGATGATGATGTGACCTGTGTGTGTGTGTGTGTTTGTGTGTGTAATACTGGTGGTGTGTGTGTGTGTGTGTTTGTGTGTGTGTACGTGTATGTGTGTGTATGCATGTGTATGTGTGTGGGTGCGTTTAAAACGAATGTATCTTTGTGTGTGTGTGTGTGTCTGTGCGTATATGGTTCTGGTTATTACTAATGGCTCATCATAGAAATAGGGAAGTGCCGGAACAGCACGATTAGGTCCACTATTAGCTAATGGAAGCAAAGCTACCAGCCTGTTGACACAGAGACATCGTGCTTGTGTGTGTGTGTTTGTGTTTGGCTGTGCGCTTGCCTCTGTGTGTGTGTGAGAGGTCGACTCGTGTGCATCCCTGTATGCGAGTCTGCCTTTGTATGTTCGTAAGTCTCTGTGTGTGCGCGCGCGCGCGTGTGTGTGTGTGTGTGTGTGTGACCGTGCGTGTGTGTGTGTGTGTGTGTGTGTGTGTGCGTGTGTGTGTGTGTGTGTGTGTGTGTGTGTGTGTGTGTGTGTGTGTGTGTGTGTGTGTGTGTGTGTGTGTGTGCGTGTGCGCCATTGCATGTTTGTGAATCTGGGCAACAGCCACCGCACTCTATAATTACCTCCATTCAATCTCATGGTGCCAAATATATATATATTTTTAATATTTAGTTTCTCAACTTAAATGTTCAATCTGAGTGTGCGTGGGTTGGTGTGTGTTGGCGTGCGGGTGGGTTGGTGTATGTCCATGAGCCATTTCCAGGCGTATGGGAGAGGCCAATAGAAGGGAAGATGGATGTGGATCTGATTTCTGCTAAATGAAGTGTCGCGGTGAAAAGAGCAGTCTCATTTTCTCTCTCTCTCTTTCCTAATGGTCCCTCCTCCTTTTTCTCAGCTCCTCCATCCTTCATGTCTGCTTCACCACCCTGACTCCTATCCATCCATCCCGTCTTGTCACTCTCTCCCTCCTCCCATCATTCCTTCCTTTATTTGTTACTCTTTTGTGTTTTGTTCTTGATGTTGTCTTTATACTTTCAAGATCCACACATCATATTTAACCAATATTTGAACCATACTTTTTTCTTTCAATATTTGAGCACTTCATAGCTAGTCACACCCCCCCCCTCCGCCCCTCCTCCTATCCCCTCCCGCCTCCCCTCTCCGCCACGCCTCCCCTCCCCTCCCCCTCCCCCCTCCCTCCCCCCTCCCTCTGGCTGATGAACTTGCAGTCTGAGGTCTCCTTCAGCTCCGCCCTTGTCCCCCAACGGCCCCCCAATGCCACGGCTATGGGGTCGCTCTCTTCTCACAAATACATCTCAATGCACACACAAATGGATATCGGGATGTAGAAATGTAAAATGCATCCATAAACAAAAATACATTCTGATGAAAATTGCAAATATTTTTTTAATTCATATATTTATGGATTTATATTAAATTCATTTAAAACAAGGTACATTTGTGTGTGGATCAGAAATGTGTTTGTGAAACTTATTTTTGTTTATGGATACATTTTACATACCGATATCCATTTGTGTTTGCATTGAAATGTATTTGTGAGAGGAGAGTAATTTAATAAATCACAAAATACGTTTGTGAATCCTTCTGTGTGCACTCATTATTAATGGGACTGTTCTGACCCCATACAAGGCTACCCACCTACAAACGCTCGTGCACAAATGCTGGCCCATGCACGTGCACAAGTGTGTGCATGGGAGTTAGCACAGCTGACCAGCACTTGGCCACTGGGTGATGGAAAAAGGAGGAAGGGATGATGAATGAACAGAGAGAGATTCTTTAGAGGCCCGGGAGTTAGGGTGGGGGGGGGGGGGGGTGGGGAGAGGAGACGGGATGGCGGGTGGAGGAGGAACACAGGCCGGGAGAGAAGCAGAGCAGGGGCGGAGATTAGAGAGGGGCGATAGAGGAGAGGAAGGGGAGGTGAGGGAGGGAGGGAGGGAGGGAGGGAGGGAGGGAGGGAGGGAGGGAGGGAGGGAGGGAGGGAGGGAGGGAGGGAGGGAGGCAAAGAGATCGGAGAGGATAGAGAGAGGGAGAGGGGCAGGGAGGAGCGAGGATAGGAGATGGGAGGAGAGGAGAGGAGAGGGGAGGAGAGGGGAGGGGAGAAGTTTGGATGGAAGGAGAGCGGAAATGAGAGGGAGAGAGGGGAGGAGGTGAGAGGGGAGACGAGAAAAGAGGCACGAGGAAGGAAATGAGGGGAGGATATGTGAAATGCAAGGGGAGGTGAGAGGGAGGGAGGGAGGGAGGGAGGGGAGGTGAGGAAGGTAGCAGAGAGAGAGAGAGAGAGAGAGAGAGAGAGAGAGAGAGAGAGAGAGAGAGAGAGAGAGAGAGAGAGAGAGAGAGAGAGAGAGAGAGGGGGGAAGATATGTCAGGGGAGGAAATGAAGAGAGGGAGGGGATGAGATGCCATTGGAGGAGAGAGGGAAGTACGGGAGAAGAGGAGGGAGGAGAGACTCAGTCACGACTGGGCAGGGGCGGGGGTCTTTGGAAAAAGTCTGTGTGTGTGTGCATGTCTGTTTGTCTGTGTGTGTGTGTGTGTGTGTGTGTGTGTGTGTGTGTGTGTGTGTGTGTGTGTGTGTGTGTGTGTGTGTGTGTGTGTGTGTGTGTGTGTGTGTGTGTGTGTGTGTGTGTGTGTGTGCATATGTGTGTTTGTGTGTGTGTGTGTGTGTGTGTGTGTTGTGTGTGTGTGTGTGTTGTGTGTGTGTGTGTGTGTGTGTGTGTGTGTGTGTGTGTGTGTGTGTGTGTGTGTGTGTGTGTGTGTGTGTGTGTGTGTGTGTGTGTTTGTGTGTGTGGAGGGTAGGGGAAAGGAAAGCTCATTATTTAGCATTGACATGCTATGCCAGTGAAGGGACCCAGGGAAGATTAGGGGTGAAACAGATTGAGATGGATGGCTTGCATCCTGTAATCCGCAGCATGCTCAGGCGCGTACTAATGTGCGTTGGAGGCAAAATATCAGAGACACAGATCTGTACAAAATGGACGTAAAATAGATACACGCTGGGAGGGATGCACACAGGCGGCGTTGAATACCTTTCACACGGACATACACGCACGCAGACCACATACATTTAACTATCATACACACAAGCACATACTTTACATGCACACACACACAAACAAACACACACGCACACACACAGACAAACACACATACTGTGTACACTCGCACATAAACACATTCTCATCGACAGCTTATAGATACACACACACAGACATGCAGAAACACACACACACACACACACACACACACACACACACACACACACACACACACACACACACACACACACACACACACACACACACACACACACACACACACACACACACACACACACACACACACACACACACACACACACACACACATACTTACAAAACTTGAGAGGGTATAAACTTTCCAACAAAAAGTGGATAGATAGAATATCATTTTTTAATTAACTGTAAGATATGAAAAAGGGATAGGGCACAATAATCTTTGGCTCCAGCCTACACCTATTTAGTCACTGTTGAGTAACGTGTTGACGTCTGCATTTAATTTAAGCACACTGAGATGTAAGACTTTGTTTTGAAATGACTAATGTGAAAATTTAACTTTCTAACCAACTAGATCAAACACACACATGCCCACACATATACAGACACACACAAATATAAACAGACACACACACACACACACACACACATAAACTCATATACAGACACACACACACATACACACACAAACATACACAGACACACACACACACACACACACACACACACACACACACACACACACACACACACACACACACACACACACACACACACACACACACACACACACACACACACACACACACACACACACACACACACACACACATGCACACACACGCTGTAATAAACGCTCACCTATCCTATGTGCCTACCTCCTACCGTGATTCTTTCCGTTCCACACAAACACATCATTTCATCCATGAGTTCTCTCGTACGCATGCCTGCATACATGCATGTAGACACACATGGATGAAAAATAAATGCTGGGTAGAGGCACCGACAAATAAAAGCGGGCACAAGCACACACACACACACACACTCATACAAGCAAGGTGGCATCGATCGGACCAATGTGATGGTTTTGCCGGGTCGCCGATCTGATCAGGACACATCCCGCCTGCCGTCCGTGACCAATCACATGCCTAGTTTACAACTCAAACACTATCCATCTATACACACACAAACGCACACAACCGACACGCACACATACATCCACGCCCTCATTAAATGGGCGATGCTAAACTATGGAGACGTGAGCTGGTATTTTCTCCGGGACCCCATTTCTTCTGGTGTTACACTTGGCTTGTGCAGGATATTGGTTTTCCCCCTCAACTACACTCTGTTGGGTTCCTTGCCCACGGGGAACGCAGAATCAAAGCTCGCCTGAAGCAGATGCTGTGAACCAGTCTCTTGTTCCAGGTTATAGTCCTCCCCCGTACCAACCTATTTTATGAAGTAAAAAAAACAAAGGGCCATTATTTGCAGAAACGTATAAAAGGAAAACAGGACCAGGTGTTTTTAATGGTTTTAATAAGGACTCTTAGACACCTGCCTATTGCTTTTTCTGTCAAGAAGATCCCTCTTGGTCTAACAACCTGGTGTTCGATTCCTTCCCTCTGCCCTTGCTCGTTTGTTCCTCCCGTCCTTATTTCTTTTCTTCCCCCCGTCCCTTCCTTTCTTCTGGGTGGTCATACATTCTATTTTCTCCCCTGTCTGCACTGAAGGGTGGTTTAAATACAGGGAATGGTCTGTTATTATACCTTAGTCTTTTCCCTGTCTGTGCCTCTGTAGGACTTTGCCTTTATTTTTTTATGTATTTTGTCCTTGGAAATGAAGAGTGGGTGTTCATTAGGCATATGTTTTAGCTGGAACTTGTGCAATGTTGGATTGGGCAGAGGCAGCGGATTAGGTTGGAGACTTGGTGACTTGGAAAGCTGTGGGGTGGGTGTTATGTTTATTTATTGAAACATGCCATTTGAGACACTGGATGAATTTGAGTTTCAGCACTCGGTTGTCTCGTGCTACTCTGTTAGACTAGAATACTCGGAAACATCCATTGAGGATTTTGGAATATATCTGAAATCGTATTATTTACCATCGTTACAAATGCCTTTTTGTTTTATTAATAAGAAATCCATTATTCATTTCTAAATAAAACACACTGCACGTCCATGGCTATTGACGCATGTAGAAGAAGACAGCGGCTTTGTTTTGTGCTTGTTGAAGTTAGTTTTCATGGTCTTTCCTATCAAAACAAAGGGTAAAAAACAGTGTAATTCACAGTCAACCTCCCTGCGGTATAGCCTCCATTCCTTTGACTTTTCTTTTCTTTCTTTCCCTACACTATTAAAAGTTTGCACAGCATTAATTGAGATGTTCCTAATTGTCTTCAGCCTCAGTGATGCTTTCAACATTATCAAACACAGAACAGACAGTGTCCTTCTGAGGGTGAGGTGGTGTGTTTCCCCACAGCCGGTTGGACAGACATATGGCCACATCACCGCCTCCATAAAAGCCCTCCCCGTTGGATGCCCGACAGTAAAATAGTCAATCGCTGCCAGATCATCTCCGATATCTAACAACATCTGTTTACACAGACGCGCTACGTACTGCTGCTGTCCCGGGAAAACTAGCATTAAAGGGACATTCAGCCACCAAGGTGTGATGGGGATTGGCCATCACAAGGCATTTCTAAATCGACCCCATAGTGCCCCCAAAGTGTCTGGGAGTGTCCACCCACCAGACGCCAAACAGCCAATGGGGCCTACTGGCCAACCCGGTGGCTTGGTTGCAAAGTAACTTCTAGGACTAGAATGGACCCTCACCTTTGTGATGTCACAAGTGGGGAATTTGACATTTCAATATGCCATGTAATGACTTATCAATATCACTCCTGGTCGTAAAACAGGGGCCATTTAATCAAACCTTTTGCAGGCAGACAAGCATTCAAGTAACAGGTATTCAATGATATGAGCTACAGGACTTGGAGGTCTGTGACCAGAGCCAGTGCGGTAATTTAAGGTTTTCTTTGGACCGTGGGCTGGGCTGAAGGCGGGAGAGTGAGCAAATGTCAGGCAGGTTAGCGCTTACTGACTGACCCTGCCTGTCTCTGTCTTGTCTGACCACTTGGAATGGCTGTGCAGAGTTCTATGTGACCTCAGGCAAGCCATTTGGCAAACTATTAGCACATTTACAAAGAAAAACGTTACAAGGTTACAAGGTTATCACTTGGTCAATTGTCACTTGCTGCTTAATGTTTGATTTATTTACTACAGCATATCATTTTACCATAAATATATTTATTTATTTATTCACAGAAATGGGGCAGAATAGTTGTTAAGGTTTTAGACTCCCAGTTGAACGGTTCTCGGTCCGAATGCCAAGCCTACCGTCGGCCTGTAGGCATCCTTAAGTAAGAAGCCCCTTAAACTCTGCCCCTTACATAGAGTACATACATTAAGTGTATCCTGAATGGCTAAATTCTAACTGCATGAATATGTTTTGGGTATTTTTAAGAACTTTTCGTGCCAACCCTAAATGGGTGTAGGAAGAGATGAATGGTGTGAATCTAACCTGGGTGGCTATAACACGTTTCACCTGTGTGGTTGATGGAGTAGGAGGCTGAGCCACCTAATGCATGGTATCGTGATATGTGCCAGGATAACAGTGCATTCAAAGGGTTTCAGGTTAACACTCGTCCCTTACTGCTGGCCACTTAGACGGTGTTATCCTGACACGGGAACCTGATTGATGCAGGCCATTCCACTCCTCTGCATTAAAAAAAGTCTTGAACGCTAATCGCTACACATATGCACTGTTTTAGAATTCTCTAGTGAAAGCCGGCTACTCATGCACTTTGTCATGGTAAAAAGCGGTATCTGTATATTGAATCATCATGGTGTTAGCTGCAGCCATGAGTTCACAAGTATGGATCCATGATTCAATGCTTCCTCAACAAAGGGTTTGTTTAGACAGTCCAGTGGCCACTCCTCTGTGGACATGTTAAGACCTTTGACCTGTACAAGACCTCTCCTGGGCTCTCACACCATCGTGTCCATTTGTCAGTTATGACAACACGCCATGAATTTTAGTGACCTTTAACTGGATGCCAAGTGGGATTTCAATGGCTCCCCCAGGATCGATGAGTGCCTCAATGAAATGGATATGCTATAAGGGAGTGACGCAACGTTTTAAAGACTATATGGGCTTGCATTATGGTGAAGAATGAGGGTAAACATGAGGACGAGAGGGAGGATGTGTTCTGTTAATGTCTCTTCGGTCATAGTTGTCCCCAAAGGAAGGCGAGAGGAAGAACGGAAGGGAACCAGAAAACAAGATAATGAATTAAGGTGAAGAGGTGTGGTGGGTGTGAGGCATGTTCTTGTAATGAAGATCCTAGAGAAATAGATGGATGGCTAGATAATGGATGGATGAATGGATATTTAGATGGGTGGATGGATGGAAGGTGGAGACGGATGGGTGGAGGGGTGTGCACGTAGGAATTGATGGATGGGTGTAAGGATGGACCGCGGGAGTGGAGAAGAAGCCATTGTAACCGAGGACGGGACATTAAGTATTTGGTTCATTAATGAAAAAGGTGAAAGGAGAGACACGAAGAGGGTGACTGAGTGAGATGCAGTGACTCAAAGAAAAACAGTCCCCCGGGAGAGCTGCAACCGCCGTCAGAGAGGCGAAGATCCCGGTCATCCAATGTGATCAGTAGTGACTTTATCTGAATGTATTTTTTTTTTCCTCCACAGCTGAAGCAAACTGATGGGAAATGGAGAAGGAAGAAAATAATCGAGAGAAACGCAATCAAGAGTGACCCTCTCTCACCGCTCTCTCACCCTGGCTTGTTGTTCCCCATTCGCTTGTGTCTCTTCATCACACCTCTAACCCCTATCCCACCCTGCTATCCCCCCCTATCTCCACCCCCCCGCTCCTCCTCCTATCTATTGGTTTTCACGTCTGATGGCTCTTTCGCTCTATCGTTCTCTCCTTTCTCCCGTCTTTTGTCACTTTCCTCACTTTGCCATTTAATGATCATCTTGTTTTGTGTCTTCCAACCTTTGGGTGTTCCTCGATCTCTCTCTCTCTCTTTCTCGCTGGTTCTCTCTCCCTCCCTTTCCCCTAATGTTCTCTCCCAGCTGTCCCTTATTTTGTGTGCTGCGTCTAGTGGTGTACCAACGCCATCGTCCCCTCTCCATCATGCTTCTGCGATGCTTCTGCGTGCCATTAAAAAAAAAAAAAGTGTTCTTTGGTTTTCAACCAAGATCCAGCAAACAGGAAGGGCAGAGAAAAGGTGCTGCTGTATCTCTCATGGGGGGACTGTTAGTGCAAGTAGTGGTAATGTGATTAGAGTTGCTGATTAATAATAAAAAATTTGAATTCATATAGCGCATACCAAGGGACCCAAGGACCCTTAACAGGTCGCAGACAAAACATATTAATGCAAGGACAGAACATAATGATAGCATAGACTGCCGAGGATGCTAGGGACCATCTGCGTTGGTAAATAGGCAGGTTTTTATTTGTTTTGGTTTTTTTTTTTGGTTTTTTTCAACGATTCCAAAGATGCAGTGTTGCAGATCTTTTCCTGGAGAGCGCTCCAGAGGGTGGGGCTTCCACACTGAAGGCTCTGTCCCCAAAACGCTGCGAGTTGGTGCCGAATGGATCGGGGACCCCAGATTCCAGGGCTATGGTGGTGAAGGAGATCTGATGGGTACTGGAGGGGGCAAGAGGCGTGATGGGATTTTTGGGTGAGGGGAGGGATTTGTAGAAGATAGCGGCCTTGACCGGGAGCCGGTGAAGGTGGATGAGGGTGGTGTTGATGTGCTCCATGGGTTTGGGGTCGGCGAGAACGGCAAGGGCTCCATTGCAGTACTCCAGACGGGAGGTGATGAAGGCATGGCTGTATTTAATTCTAGATTGTTTTATGGATTGTAAGGTACCTTGGGTGTCATGAAAGGCACCTTCAAATAAAATGTATTATCATTATTGACTACCAGCCAAAGGGATTTTGTGTAAGATCCCTGAGTTCCACAGGTTACCTGTAGTGATCCGTCTTCAAGATGCCCTCACCCATTCCTGCTCCTTAATGGCCGGTGTGTCTGTATTGACTACATGTCGCAGGAAAAGGGAATTAGAAATACTTCAAACAGAGTTATTCCGTCTCATTGAAACTGAACAGGGGATAACATTATGCTTTTAGAATCTGACACTGTTTGAATTGGTTTATGTTTTTGAAAGATGGGGCTAATATAGTGACAATTGAATGAGTTTTGACTCAAAACTAGAAGTATTCACCTTTCCTTTATCCTTAAATTCTTCTTCCGCTCGTACATAATAACCAAACTGTCAAAACTCCTTAATTCCCAAATATGGCTTATTAACAGTTCCACTGAATCTGGTTCAATGAACATTGAGTCTCATTGAGCTCAACAAACCCTTAGATCACTCACTCAGGATCAAAAGTCCAGGCTTCTCACGCTTTTTCTGTTCCTTTCTCAGTTGAGAAGGAGATGGCTGTTGTCCTTGAAATATGATTAGAACACTCTCTCTCTCTCTCTCTCTCTCTCTCTCTCTCTCTCTCTCTCTCTCTCTCTCTCTCTCTCTCTCTCTCTCTCTCTCTCTCTCTCTCTCTCTCTCTCTCTCTCTCTCTCTCTCTCTTTCTCTCTCAAATTCAAATTAAAAAAAGCTACATTGTCAAAGCAGGTGAACATTAAAGAAGTCAAAGTATAAAACGTTAAATACAAAATATATATAATATTATACCAAGTAGGACAAGATGTTGGATATTCAAAGAAATCTCTAAATACACAGTATTTACAATATGGAGGATGTGTGC
>OLKM01001033.1:90000-107500 GCA_900291075.1 Melanogrammus aeglefinus | reverse complement strand
GGGTCCTTTGCCAATGAAAGCTGAATCCAAAGCTACTGTTTATGTTATACTATGCTGCATTTCCAGAACTCCCTTGAGAGGTGTAAACTGAGAGACTCTCAAATGAGTTCAGTGTAAACAGGGTTCCCATTTTATCATCCTAATTGACACATGAATAAAATAAAAATAAACACTTATAGGATTCAACAATCGCCTCTTTATTTTCTCTGCACACCACTGTATTCTCCATTTTCTAGGTGAGTTAGTGTTTTGGCAGGAAATGCATGCAAAGAAACACCATAGCTTGCCACCTTTGTCATTTGTCAACACATGTTACCGGTAATGAAGTGGCAGAGTTGCTTTTTGGCAAAAGGTGGTTTGTTGTCAAGGCTTTAGCAAGATACCTCGCTCCTCTGGGATCCTGTTCCGCAGCAGCCTCCTACACATCCGAGCAAGCTTTTGAAGTTTCAGCAAAATACAGCAGCTCTGGGAATTCTTCCTTTCTCCGACACAGTAGTCTTCAGTTCTTTTCCTTGTAGGTTTCCGTGTCTTAACGCCCCAACCGTTAGTGAGAAGTAAGCACAAAACGCTATTCTGTGTGCATTTGGTCCACTCAAAGAAGTGAAAAGCGCCTCTATGGTTAAGGGGAACTCTTCTGCTGCTGGTTAATCGGTTGCTTTAAACAAGAAGGTGACCAGCTTTTGAACAGCTCCATGGCCTGTTTGCTACTCACACTTTCAACAGTGTCCATTAATTACCTTTTTTTCCATAATGGTTAAATGTGGTCCAAACTATAAACTATATCTAAAGATTTGAGGACTTTAGCAGAATCTCCCTCTTCTGTACTTGGCAGGACGTTTAGTGATGATACCTAGGCCGTTTTTAGGGGGCTTCAGCCCCCCCAAGTTCAATCCTAGCCCCCCCCATATGAAGAGGACTGTTTTACCTTTCCAATGATACCAAAATTATGTTTGTACTCCAAATAGAACCCGAGATATGTCCTAATTAATAGGTCTTTGTGGCTCAGCAATAAAAAAAGGTTTTGTCAACTGTATGTCTTGCAAGTCATAAGAACTTCAAATCCTGATGTTCCAGCAGCATGGCCATAGCTCCTGCCTCTCTGAAGGTGATATACGTGACTTGGGTGACTTTGACCCCAATAGTATTGGGTCAAAGTGCACCCCCAAAGTACACCAGACTGATGCATTTAAATTCACAATACCCAAAATTTTCTTCCGGGGGAGCATGCCCCTGGACCCCCCTACAGTTACGCCACCCTCTGGGGGCTGAGCCTCCCCAATGGTCTGATCCTAAAACCGCCCCTGCTTGAACCACAATATCTGTGCGTTCATCGATGGGCAGACTGTTCATAGTAAATTGCTGCGGTTCTTGTCTCCATAAATGAAAGTGGTCGGTGTCATTTGAGAGAAATTCCTTGCCCAAGCAATATATGTCTTCTCATCGGATGCTGTTAACATTGGAGCCATAAAACTTTGGTATAATTTATGTCCCAGATAGTCACCGTGACTTGCATTTTCTGTCTGTCTGTCAGTCTGTTTATCGTATATGTAGCTTTCATTAATCGTAGGTCATCTATTTATTAAATATCAGTCAGTCTGTCTATCTATCTACCTTTCTATGTCCTCTACATATCTTTTTTGTCTAACCATATTTTGTCTATCTCTGTACATCAACAATTTAACATTTTGCATCCTGTCTCTTTACAACTCAACGACGTCTTTAATGGCTGCCATTTCAAACTGCAGGACATTAACATTTACTGTAGGCATCTGTTTCGTACAGGTGGAAATCTGGTGTGTGCGTACGCAAAGTTCACGCAGCTGTTCAGATTGACGTGTGTGTGTGTTTGAGCATAAGGAGGAAGTTATTGTGGTATCAACACCCATGCTTAGTTTTAATGTATATTTATACGGTATATGATAAATAAACAAGAATAGCACTTGTTTTTCAGACACTTTTATCCAGGGCACCTGCTTTGGTGTCATTAGGAATCCTCCCATCGCCCTCCCTTCTCACTCACTGCTGGCGGTTGACGGTGTAATCGCTCTCTCGTTCCGTCGATTGCTCCCTGTCCTCCCATGTACCTGTCCACCTGCCGACGCTATGACATCATCGTCCCTCCTCTGGCTCCGCCCTCCTCATTCCACAACCTCAGCTTTGTCCCTCAATCACTCACTTCATCCACCTGTCCTGTTATCATCCCTGTCTGTTACCCCTCCCTTTGTCACACCTCTCCTTCCCCTCTCTCTCTCTCTCTCTCTCTCTCTCTCTCTCTCTCTCTCTCTCTCTCTCTCTCTCTCTCTCTCTTCTCTCCTCTCTCTCTCTCTCTCTCTCTCTCTCTCTTTCCTCTTTCTCTCTCTCTCTCTCTCTCTCTCTCTCTCTCTCTCTCTCTCTCTCTCTCTCTCTCTCTCTCTCTCTCTCTCTCTTCCTCTCCCTCCTCCTCCTCCTCCTCCTCCTCCCCGTAACATTTCCCTCCTCTCTAATCTCTCTCCATCTGTTCAAAGCCTTGGCGGCTATCGTTCTGACAGGATGACAGCCTCTTGCTCCCTCCTTTCATTCTCTCTATCCTCATGTCCATCCTTTCATCTGAGGGAAATGGCGCTTAGGTCCCTCCAGAAGCTATTTATATCCGATCGATCCCTCTCTCTCTCTCTCTCTCTCTCTCTCTCTCTCTCTCTCTCTCTCTCTCTCTCTCTCTCTCTCTCTCTCTCTCTCTCTCTCTCTCTCTCTCTCTCTCTCTCTCTCTCTCTCTCTCTCTCTCTCTCTCTCTCTCTCTCTCTCTCTCTCTCTCTCGCTTGCTCTTTCTCCCACTCTCTATCTCTTTCTCTCTCTTGCTCTCTATCCCTTTCTTTCTCTCTCTCCCTCTCGTCTGTGTTCAAACACATGTATGGGCACCTTCCCCTTGCCAGTTCATTCTCCCCAGCCCGCTTCATAGTACTTCGCCTCGTCTTTCTCCTTTCTCTTTCTTCTCTCTCTCCTTCCATCCCTTTCACACTCCACCTGGGGATCACGCCGTCTTCCCCTAAGAAGGATCTGTTGGGTAAACGGCACATTGACATAAATAGGATTCTTTGTGTTCATTATTTTTCATTTAAGGGAAGTGGAAGAGTGTGTGTGTGTTTGTGTGTGTGTGTGTGTGTGTGTGTGTGTGTGTGTGTGTGTGTGTGTGTGTGTGTGTGTGTGTGTGTGTGTGTGTGTGTGTGTGTGTGTGTGTGTGTGTGTGTGTGTGTGTGTGTGTGTGTGTTTATTTGGTGGGTGGGGGGGGGGGGGGGCGGGGTATCTGGAGTTTGCCTAGTTTGGGATGTTAAAAATCCATTTTCATTTGAATCACTTTATTTTCAAAAGTGCTTCAGGCTCATGCAAGCCAGGTCATTTGACTCCATTTTGAAGACTTTTATTTGTGTTAATGAGTCCCTGGTTGATGATTGGATGGTAGATTAGCTGGTTATTGTTTTCTGATTGGCTTAGAGGTAATATCGTCCCAAGTATTGGCTGGGCCACTACACAATCTGTGAAAGTCCCCAATCAGATCCTGGCACAGACTGAGAAACACTTGTGATTCTGAGGCGTGTGTTAAAAAAAAAAAAAAGATACAACCTGATAGGAATTGAAGTGAGTCACAGATTTACTGTATTACACACCGTTCAAATAACACCCCAGAGAGCAGCATTCATGACAACCCCTTCGAGCTGCATTGGGAACCAACCTTAGAAGTGATACAAAACTAGCCGTTACAATACTGGCCACTTTCAAAAAAGGTCCCCACATGTACTGGTCCTCATGAGCCTGTGTGCGTGTGTGTGTGTGTGTGTGTGTGTGTGTGTGTGTGTGTGTGTGTGTGTGTGTGTGTGTGTGTGTGTGTGTGTGTGTGTGTGTGTGTGTGTGTGTGTGTGTGTGTGTGTGTGTGTGTGTGTGTGTCTGTGCGTGTGTGTGTGGCTGTGTGTGTGTGCGCGTGTGTGTGTGTTATCAGTGGGAGGGGGTCCTCACAAGGTTGAGGTTGTTGCTGTGTCCGCCACTAAACCAATCTATCTGACAACAAAGCCCGGCATGCTGAGCGAGATTCGGCGCATACGGAGGGGGTTGGAGGGGAGGGCCGGGGGCCTGAGGGGTGATTTTGTGGGGTTAATGCAGGAGAGGCTTTCTTTTGCGAAGTCCAACGTTTTGTATGAGAGAAAAATAGACTTAGTTTCAGAGTCAGTTTTGGATTAGCAGAGATTGCACAATGGAACGACAATCCGTACGGAGAGCCTCACAGGCCGAAATGCAAACATGCACAAACACACGCTTGCACACACACACGCACATGCACACACACACACGCACATGCACACACAGACACGCACACATGCACACCCGCACACGCACATACCCACACACACACACGCACACACGCACACACACATACACACACACACACACGCGCATGCATGCACACACACACATGCACACACACACACACACACACACACACACACACACACACACACACACACACACACACACACACACACACACACACACACACACACACACACACACACACACACACATACAAAAACGCACATGCACACAAACACCCACACATGTGCGCGCATGTGCATACAGCTACGAAAACACGCACAGATACGCACAAAGCAACTGATGGGCACATGGAGGCAGAATGTTTTAGAAGCGGAGGTTAGTTCATTATAAGAATGCATGCCTTTGGTCTTCAGCAGAGCTGCACAAGTTGGGTAACTGTGGCTCAGCTTTGATCCTGACCTCTGCAAGCTTGTTAGGACCCAGCCAATCAGCACCCATCCTGTGGCTCTCACTCACCCCTTAATCGGTACTCTACCGTAACGTCCACCATGGCCTCCTTCGCCACCTCCGCAACCACTACCACCACCACCAACACCACCACAACTCCACCATCGCCACCCTCACATCCATCACCAACCCTCTCAACCATTACACCACCAGCCCCAACTAATATCCCCACCCCCACCACCACCCTCCTTTCCCTCGAAGGTTACCAGCCACACTTTGATCATGGGGAAGCAGGGGAAAACATGTCGTCTCAGTCGAAGCAATGTCTAATGGGCCTCAGACATCACTCGCCCACCCTTGCTGTGCCGGCCCATTATTAGCGCTGATGTGTGATTGGTTCGTTGAGTTCAAGGCACGCGGCAGCTAAAGACCAAAGGCAGGGAGTGGTGGCTTTCTTTCCTCATCGCGTGGGTGTTTCTTTAAGGTGGATGTGTCCCGTTTTGCAGCAGGCTAACATCTGGAAGAACATTGGCTGAGTGGAGTTAAGACGGCTCATACAAACGATCCAGGTGTGTGTCCACTGTCCAGGTGTTCCCATTTCAGGGGTACTAGGACTACTACGTCTACAACATCCACTGCTATTGGTAGCAGGGATAGTAGTATGCTATTTATCATGCAATGATTAATACTGCTAGTGCTATAACTACTACTACTGATACTAATTCTAGGAGCAGTGTTATAGCTACTACTAGTAGAACCTTAGTACTACAACTGCTACTGCTGCTACTTCTACTAAGCACTGATCAACTCTAACTACTACTGTACATGTTGATGTACTCAACATGTACCGTTACTTGAGACGATTTACTCGTTATTACTCGTTAACAGCTGGTTAACAAGTTAGCCTTCACATCAAATTTCGAGAGTCATGACGAATTTGAACATGAATTGGCTCAAGCATTAACATAAGAGCGCCACACATTTGCCACCATTGTGAGGGGTAGACACAAGCATACTTCCTAGGGCCAGAAGAGAGGTGAATGTTTCTACCACCCACTGTTTTTTTCCATTGCTGTCACCGCAGTACTTGCTTTGGTCTTTGCACTGGTGCTCAGCCCGGCTAGCCCTCCTACAAGTTCTTTCTGTTCGGCCTGCTGCATGCCTTAAGCCCCTAGATATTTTACAGCTTTCCATTTCTATTATGTCATTTGGCCAATGCTTTTAAGACCCGGAGTTCAGATGTCAATAAGGAGCCATTAGTGAGTTGGCTACTCATCCTGCTCATGTATACCTACCTGTAGACTATGGACATAGCGGATCAATCCCTGTACCTAAACCGCTTTTAAATTTATACATTTTAATCCAAAGCTCATCCTTTGTGGTTTTTTGTGCGTCCATTTCTAGGTTTATCACCAACTGAACCCTTGCAACTCTTATTCATCGTTCACCTGTGAAATGGTGAAAGCTTGCTTTTCCTGACGGAACTGAAGTTTCAGTTCTTTCACCGAAAGCCGTCCAAGAGAGTCAGTATTATAACCACCTCAACGTTGACGCCGGCATGGAGCTGGACGAGCTCTCTCCATCCAACATTATGCTGTCTTCTCCCCCTCCCACGTTTTCATTATGTTCTATCATCGCTCCTCTTGTCTCAGCACACCTTGTTCTGACTCGCTCTTGATCTCTCCGTCTGTTTCTCTGACGCCCTCTCTGTCCCCCCTCCCCGCATCCATCCCTCAATCCCTCGCTCCATCCCCCCTCCGTCTCCCTCCACGATCCCTCCTCCTCCCCCCCCTCTGTTCCCTCCACCCATCCATCTCCCCCTCCTCTCCATCCCTCTGTTCCCTTCACCCATCCATCTCCCCCTCCTCTCCTTCCCTCTCTTTCCTCCACCCATCCTTCCCCCCCTCGGTCTCCCTCCTCGATCCCTCCTCCTCCCCTCCCTCTGTTTCCTCCACCCATCCATCAACTCCTCCTCCCCCCCCTCTGTTCCCTCCACCCGTCCATCTCCCCCTCCTCTCCTTCCCTCTCTTTCCTCCACCCGTCCATCTCCCCCTCCTCTCCTTCCCTCTCTTTCCTCCACCCATCCATCTCCCCCTCCTCTCCCACCCTCTATTCTCTCCCTTTCCTTTATCCCTCCACCCCCCCCCCCCCCCACTCTTCTTCCTGTCTATTCACCCGTAGCCACACATTCAGTTCAATTCCCACTGCTTACTTGAGCAAATGGCGTCGTTTGTACCTCTGTTTGAATCCCAATCGTCTAAACTGGCTCCTATCTTATTGGGCAAATCCACCACACGGCCTCACAGCCGGGGTGTTATTCATTGCACAGCGGGTCCCCTTCTGTAGTGGTCTGGGTGTGTGCTGCCTCTGAATATAATCCAATGCTCAGCCATTGTCCCGGGGCGCTGATGAGATCAACTTTATTGTCCCTAAGGAAAATCCTTTAAGGCACACAGCATCCTCATCTACTGTATCAAACAGCCCAGGCAGTCAAAAGAGAACAACAACATTAAAAACCAAACAGGTTATTTACTCCAGATAAATCCTAATTGAGCATGTCAAATAGGGCAAATTCAGCGACTCGGTTTTAAAATGCTTCTGATTTTTACGATTCGTGTCGACTCGTGGCTGAAGAAGAGTTGAGGGGTGTCGGGGTGGATGGTGAGGTGGGAGGTGTTGGGTATGGAGGGTGGAGTGTTAGTCTGAAACTAATGGATGAAATAAGATGACTCCCAGCAGGTGGGACATGGACCTTATCTTCGCTCATCGATTAGCCGAGTGAACCGGCATTGATTAGTTCAGCAAGGGGCGTGGCTTAGAGAGACACACACACACACACACACACACACACACACACACCCACACAGCCACATTCCACACATACATACACACACAAAGATTTCAACACAAAAACACACACAAATAATCACATTAATTTATTCATTTATTAAATCCATACATGTCCACACATACATACATACATACATACATACATACATACATACATACATACATACATACATACATACATACATACATACATACATACATACATACATACATACATACATACATACATACATACATACATACATACATACATACATACATACATACATACATACATACATACATACAAACAAACAAACATCCATGCATAAATGCAACCATTTTTCAAATATCTCCGAGTTTGTCGAAGATGTTACAATCAAACACACACAATTACCAAAGTACAAAGAAGCACACTGCCCACACACATATGTTGGCAGACACATACTACGTCAATTTTAGTTCAGACAATGTCTTATATCGACCGTTCCTGCACCCCAGACATGCTCTCTGAATGTTTCTTGCCAATCAAACATTTGTCTGGTATTTTCTGCAATTATTTGTTATTTTCGGTAACTGTTAAGGGTAAGAAAACACTGACTCTAACCACAGAATAACAGATGTCGGCAGACGACTGGGAAAATCAGGGATAATCGTTCTCTTGCTCCTTCTGCTGAAGAAGAAGGGTGAAGACATGTGTCAGAAGGAACAGCTCCTCCTCCTCCAATGAGGAGGAGGAGAAAGTAACTAGAGCAGAACAATTTTCCAAATTACATCAACTCCCACAGTGTGTTGGTGGGGCATGGGCCTTAGCCACCTAGCGGCCATCTTGGTTCTAAACGCTAGTTGGGTTGGGATAACTGAATGCAGAATTCCGTATTCAGCTCCCATATCTAGCTAGCGTTTAGGATGGATGAAACCAAGATGGCCCCTAGGTGAATAAAGCCCAAACTCAGGAAGGATAACGTATGAGCTCAAAGCTTTACCCCCAAACACTGGAACACTGCACTGTGGTATTTGACAACAACTTCACAAGCCTGTCTTCTTCGACATATTTATGGGGACTCAAAATGAATTCAGAAACATGTTGTTTAGGAGCTTGAAGTCTCTACTACTTTTTAACCCCAGTGCCATTCAGCTTGAAGGCAAAACAGCATTACGAGTCTGCATTGCACTGTGTTGCTCTACCTACCTTGTCCATCAAATGTCCCACGTATATATATATATATATATATATATATATATATATTATATATATATATATATATATATAATATATATATATATATATATATATATATATATATATATATATATATATATATATATATTTTAAGGGGCTGAAAATTTGACGAATTTGACAAGTCCTTTCCCTAACCAATCAACCCCCAAAAGAATGTTGGAAAATACTTTCAGACAGCTCTCCGTATCCTGTGATGGATAGGTGTCTTTGCTGTCCTTGAGAAAGACACCTATGAAACCTGTTCATTTTCACTTGTCTTTGGATAAGCGTTTTAGCGTTTCAGCTAAACGTGGGGTATCCAAAGCCTTGGGGCCATCCGCTCGCAGCTACGCAAAAGTAGCAACAAAAAGTATAGAAATAGAGACTTATCCGCTGGCTCACTGCCCAGAATAAAACCCTCCAGAGCCGTATATATATATATATATATATATATATATATATATATATATATATATATATATATATATATATATATATATATATATATATATATATATATATATATATATACACATTATATTTTACTTATAATACGACAATATTACATCCTATATACAATAATTGTACAATTTGGAACAACCATCCTATAATAGTTGCAGTGTATTCAGCTCTACAACTAATTATGACGATGATAATTGTGATCATAATGTATTCACCTGAATGACATTTAATAAAAAAAGCTTGCAGAGAGAGACTGAGCTGTGATTAGTTGGAGAGAGAGAGAGAGAGAGAGAGAGAGAGAGAGAGAGAGAGAGAGAGAGAGAGAGAGAGAGAGAGAGAGAGAGAGAGAGAGAGAGAGATTACATGCCTACCAAGAGAGCACAGAATATGTCCCAACTGTGAAGTGTCGACATGACGAGAGACAAAGAACACTACCTAGTATCCTGCAAGACATACAATCAAATAAGGAACACGTATAGAAAACTAATCACGCACACACACACACACACACACACACACACACACACACACACACACACACACACACACACACACACACACACACACACACACACACTGACAACACACACACACACACACACAGTCACGCAAACACACACACACACACACATAGACATACAAGCACAACCAAGGGATTGTGAAGCGGTTCCACAATATCGCTCTCTCTTCCCAGGAGAGCGGTTGCATGTATGTTGTACGTGGTACGATTCCTATTATCGTCAGCCTAGAAAGCGTCTACCGAGGGAACACAGCAGATTGGGAAAGGGCTCAACCTTGAGCCTGACAGTTGTTTACCTCAACAACACCCACGTGCTTCTGGTCTGTCTGGGCCGTTGCCCCGGTGACAGCCCCAGAGGTCAGGGAGAAAGGAGCATCATTGAGGGCCTAATGATGGCCATTAGGGTCTGACGAAGAAGCAGTGATGGTGGGGAGAGGAGGGGGGGGGGAGAAACAAGTCCAGAAGACACTTAAAGCCCTACCCTTTGGCGTCTCCATCATCGGCCCCTTAGGCGCCATTTGCACTCGGCATTTTTAGTCGCTGCAATGCGCCGTTGGTGAAGCACGCATACACCGACCAAAAAACACACTGCAGAAGAATGCAATTAGTTGGTGTGGTTGCACAGTTCGCTCACATAGCTTCAGGGAGTTTTAAAGTTTCCGAGGTGCAACCACACGTGACCTACAGCCGTATGAACCGTGTGCGCTGGCAGTGATGACATCATTTCTGGTTCACGCTCGGCGATATTATCAATATTGTTTAATGTGGCTGGTTTCTTCAAAAAGCGAAAAAGGGGAAAACGATCAGTGAACGGTGTCAGTTTTTTGAGGATATAAGCGGTAGGTCAACGCACACTTTTGCTACGAGTATTGCGATTTTCTTGGCCTGGACTGAGCCGACATGCGCGCCTAGATGGGGGTGCTGGAGCAGCTCCCATTGATTACGATGGCAGCGGCGTTCCGGCGGCCTGGTGGCAGACGCTGACAGAACGCTCATTAAAAGCGACACTCGATGGCTCCAGTGGAGCCGAGTGGTTGGTGCGTTGGGAAGGGAATACACAAAGCGGCCACAACACCAGGAGGCTCAACCAGCAAATAAATAACATAAACGAAACCCACAAAAACACAACAGAGGACCAAAGCACAAATCCATAACTTCCATGGAGCATGCCGATTCTCCGGGAGTCAAGTGAGAATACAGCCATACTCCTAGGCATCTAATCCTTTCTTTGAACAATCCTTGGACGCTCTGTGTAATATCGCTTCGTCCCTGGTACTTGTTTTCCATTGCTTTCCTGTAGGGAGACGTTGTGGCGCTGCTGTGCTGTGTTAACCAACAAGCTACAATTGATTTATTTAACAGGCAAACAGGGAAGTCTTCCGTAAAGCGCTGACCTTGCTCCGGTTTTGGGGATACAATGAATTCCAAACAGATGAAGCCTGCCCCGCGAGGTAGGACGGGAGACGGTCCAATCGTTTAAATCACAGGTGCCCCTCATCAGTTTAATTAGGCCTGTTTAATTAATCCTCCGGTTGCTCCATAGCGGATGGTTCTCTCCCCAGCCCGTCCCACTCGTTGGCTCGGTCGCTGCTATCCCAATACAATGAAATACTTCCAAAACAAAATTGTTAAATATTACAAGAGGGGCCTGTGGTGTTGGTAATAATACACAGGCCGCCCAGCAGTAAGAACCGGGATCCTGGGAGTCGCTTGGATACAGGAGCAATTAACTTACAAACCGCAGAATATTGGGGGGGACATAGATGAGCAAGCAAAGACTTCAATGGACATCAATGGATCAATGGACAAAAATAAATCAAACAAAATATATCTGGACACGTCTGTTGTTTAGCCTTACCCTGCCTTTGAGGCACGGTGAAATGCTGTGCCGCGTGACGCAAACACGTCTGATGCACACCATGGCACCTGGATGCTTTCACATCCCCGCAGCACGTCCAGCCTGCACGTCTTCAAGACAGACGCAATTAAGTTCATCGAGTCCAGTAAGAAAATGGTCGATGCGACAGGACAGGGTAGTAGAAATTTAAAAGAGATAACAATGTTGTTTTTGTTTTTTTTGTTGTTTTTTGCAGCTCTTGTTGTTTGTCATTTGTGGTGTTGGCTCATCGTGTTGGCTGACCCGGGCAGCAGTGATAGAGCCCCTGACCAGGGCACAGTATTACCTAAAGTGGTGTCAGAACGTAGACAGTATACCGATATAGTATAGATCGCCAACTGGGACAGAATCAATAGAGAACCACAGGCTAAGAAAGTAGAAAATATATGATGGGGGGCACTTGGCACAGTGCATCTCTCTGTAGGAGCACAGCGTCCTATGGGACTGCTTTGTAATATCAGTTCTCATCCTCCATCATCAGTATCGCAACTAGATGTAGTGTGTTCCCTGGAAAAGGTCTGGAAGTTCTGGAGTTGGTTGTCGTATGTTGGCTGACGTCGAAAAAGAAGCTATCCTGTTAAATAGTCCCTTTCTAACTTAATCTCTAAGAGTATATTGTGACATGACTTCGCTGAAGTGGACTGAGGAGACATCTAGAAATGACTGCACATCAGTTAACATATCGCTGATCCTTTAAAATCGGATACAACTGAAATGTAAGACAAAATCTCGCATCTGAGTTTTGTAGAGATGACACACATCACTTACAACAATTATCTAGAGGGCTTTTCCTGGAAGACTCAGACAATATCGAGAGGGGACCTAGTATAAGGCAGATATGGCATTTTCTTGTGAAACATTTATATCACAAATTCAGGGACTTTATTTCAAGTCCAGTAACTTCATGTTCATATAAAAACATGACATAAAAAACACAATCTCACGGAGACCGGCTGCCAAGGATAAATAAAATATATAAATAAAACAAGGGCGATGAACAGAAGGTCAGAATTAACTGGCATGTATTACAATCTGTCTGTCTGTCTGTATCTACATGTCTGTCTGCCCAGAGGTTTTCCGCATTTTGTATTGTTCCGCAGTTTGTCTGATGCTATTGCAGTAGCTTATATATATATATATATATATATATATATATATTATATATATATATATATATATATATATATATATATATATATTGTCATACACAGGCCATTTTTACACAGTGTTGGCTGTAAAATAGCTTACTTATAAGCCATATTCATATGCTATTTTGAAACCTCAAACCAGTAAAGCATAATGTGTGTGTGTCTGTTCATCTGTCTGCCTGTCAATGTTTATTTGCGTGTCTGTAACTATGTGTGTGTGTGTGTGTGTGTGTGTGTGCGTCTGTCTATGCGTGTATGTTCCCCCCTCTCTGCCTGTCCGTCTGTACGTCTGTGCATGTGTCAAAAACACCCAGGGCGGCTGGGCCAGCCAGCGTAGGTTTTGCTGCTCTTATGAAAACTGAACTTGGCCTTTATAGCGCAGGGGGTGCTTCTTGGGGCCCCCTGCTAAGTGTCTGTGACAGATACGAGGAGGGAGCGGGGGTGCAGGGCACTTTAACGAGGACTAAAACAAACAGGGCCGCTGTGCGTCAGCCCACCGCAGCCAAAGGTTAAAGAAGATGTTCCTCCAGACACCTAGCAGGCAGTGGCTCCGCGCCAGGGCTGAGTCAGGCCCAGGGAGGCTGGGGGGTGGGGGGGCTGAGGGGAGGCTGGGGGAGGCTGGGGGAGGCTGGGGAGGCTGGGAGAGAGGGGTGAGCCGGTGTGAGAGGGTGTTGGTGTTGGCTGATGGGTGGCAGTGAGGTAGTGTGAGTGGAGGGGAGTTAAGCTGATGTGAATGGAGTGAGCTGATTTGAGAGGGTGTGATTGACCGGATTTAACAATAGGGAGAGGACGGGTGGTGTGGAGGGTGGAGGGAGGAAGCTGTGAGCGGAGCGAGGTGGTGGGTGAGGCGGTATGAGAGTGGGGTGAAATGGAGTGAGTTGATTTGCGATGGTGTGAGAGGGTATGAGAGGAGTGAGGTATTGAGTGTGGTGGTGTGAGGGGAGTGAAATGTATTAACTAAACCGTTTAAACGTTATACTATGCTACAAACCTTGATTCAAGCTTTATTAATCTCTTTAAACTATTACAAACCTTCCCAAACTTTTTAAACACTTACAGACCTCTACAAACCTTTTAAACTGTTCCTTACCTTCACAAACCTTTAAAACCACTGCTCAACTTTACAAACCTTTTAAATTGTACAGAACTCTACCAAGCTTTTAAACCGTTCCAGATATTCACTCTCACCTTGTTAACCGTTAATACAAACACCAGACAACAATTGTTAACGGCATCCATTACTCCGAGTCCACTCTCGTTTCCTATTTGACATAAGGCATACATTTTTTCCAGCCTGTTAATCATCCCTTTCTCTTACAGTGCAAATGAAATCGATTTACCCATTAAATCCCCCCCTTCCAGGATAGGATATCTGACATAATATCCATATTTTGCATAAAATACACACATAAAATATCCTCCTGGATCTTCCATTTGGAAGTATTGCTAAATGGCCGAGATGAACCAAGATGGTTGTTAATCTTAAGCAGGGGAAATGAAAGGCGTACTGAAACAAGGATATTAGAGGAGAGGAATCTATCACACTAACTCCTCTACATCCCCGCCACTCAGGTAGGTGTGTGTACGAACATGCAGTCAGTGTAATGATTTCAATTAGAAAAAAAAACCACACACGTAGGGACGGACAAACACATAGGCACGGACAAACACCATCACATCAGGTCTTTTTTACCTGAGGCTTGGTTCGTCATGCAATCGAGCAGCACTTCACTGTAATGATGGAGCTAGGTAATAATGTTCACTATATAATGATTTTATTAGCGCTAAAAAAATATCTAATCAGTAATGTCGCCATGCCTGAATTCTCTTGCATACATAATTGTTATCTTAACAACCTACACAGACACAAGCACACACACACACACACACGCGCACACACGCACGCACGGTTGCAAACACACACACACACACACACACACACACACACACACACACACACACACACACACACACACACACACACACACGCACGCACGGACACACACACACACACACACACACACACACACACACACACACACACACACACACACACACACACACACACACACACACACAAAGAGACACACAGACACACACAGACAGACACACGTTCACACATGCACAGATTGAATGAATATATCAAGATATCTCTGATAGCTCTAGCTTGATGAACTGTACTCTATTTATTTTTAAATCAAGTCTACAGGTAAATGGAAATTAGAAATCAGCAGGGGGTGTGTTTGTGAGAGAGAGAGAGAGAGAGAGAGAGAGAGAGAGAAGAGAGAGAGAGAAGAGAGAGAGAGAGAGAGATGAGAGAGAGAGAGAGAGAGAGAGAGAGAGAGAGAGAGAGAGAGAGAGAGAGAGAGAGAGAGAGAGACCATGCAGATTGCATGAATAAGATCCATCTAGATCTAATAACTGATTCGAGGAGCAGAGGGTGGGGGCGGGGAGAGAAGGGGCAGGGAGGTGGTGAGGTAAGGGGGTTTGGGGAGTGCTGAGGAGGGGATGAGTGAGGGGGGGAGGGAGAGGGGATGGAGGGAGATGAGGGAATTGGATGGGATAGCAGAGGAAGGGAGAAGAGGGAGAGGAGGAGAGGATGAGCAGGGGGATCATGGGAGTGAGTGTGAGTGGGGGAAGGAGGAGGGTTGAGGGATTGGTGAGGATAGCAGAGGAAGGGAGAAGAGGGGAGAGGAGGAGAGGGATGAGCAGGGGATGGGGTGAGTTGAGTGGGGGAAGAGGAGGGTTGAGGATGGGTTGAGAGGACAGGAGGGGAGAGGATGGGGAAGAGAGGAGGGGAGAGGAGAGGAGGGGAGATGATGGGAGGGAGGGAGAGGAGAGGAGAGGAGAGGAGAGGAGAGGAGAGGAGAGAGGAGAGGAGAGGGAGAGGAGAGGGAGAGGAGAGGAGAGGAGGGGAGGAGGAGGAGAGGGGAGGAGAGGAGGGAGGAGAGGAGAGGAAGAGGAGAGGAGAGGAGAGGAGAGGAGAGGAGAGGAGAGGAGAGGAGAGGAGAGGAGAGGAGAGGAGAGGAGAGGAGAGGATGGAATGGGGGAAGGGGAGAGGAGAGGAGGGAGTCAGAGACTGAAGAGATATCGCTGCCCTCGGGGGACACTCTCACCCCTCCTCACCCTGGCCAGACGGACCGGTGATTAATCACCATGGAGGTTATCGCTATGGTGTGTTGTCTACAGGGCTGATGGGTGGTGCTGGCGTGTGGGGTCCTTAACTTCAACTTTCTTATTTCTTTTGGTGTCCAGTTAAATGAATAGCTCTCTCTCTTCCTCTCTTTCTCACCCCCAACAATATAAACTTATCATCATTTTCTTTGTCATCTGTCAACGACTTGGCTCGATTGATTGGCGAAAAATCACCAACTTTAACTGCATCCCCATACCCCTAAGCTCTATTAGTATTTTGAAATAAAATAGAACATTTGACGTGTCTTGTCATAGAGAAATAAAAGAAAATAAATGCAATAATAGGAAAATGCTTGATGAAGATATTCAATAACCCTTTAATGGATTGAATCAGTCAGCAGAATACACTACAGCAATTGAAAGGCCTTCTGGAGGAGAAAGCCTTTCATGTAGTGTGTAGAAATTAATCATTATCACAATCATAATGTAATATCAAAGTCTGCATTGATGCGCCGCAGAGAAGGGAGGAAAAGACACGATGCACCAAGTGATATTTATTACATGTTTCAAGACATTTTCACAATCAACCTCATCTCTTACTGGTGCTTTCAGTAACGCATTAAGTTACCCATCATGCAGTTCAAAGTGTAGTAGGAGTAATTGCACAGAATGGACCAAAATACGCTCAAAGATCCAGCCACACAGTGGCTATTTTCTTTCCAAACGTTTTATATAATGGACGAAGGATTTGAATCCATCACCCCATAATATTATTAGCAATTTAATAATAATAATTTTGCACATCCAAAAGAAAACAATTTGTAGTCTATTTTAGTCTCTGACTGGGTTAAGAAACTAAGAAAGGGAAATTCAAAGCGATTTTTATAAACAAGAGCAAATTGCAAGGCAAATAGTAAAATGTCTGGGTTTAACAAACAATCGGATGGTTTACGAAAGGGTTTGTAGAATGGTAGCAGAGGTTGGTTTACGCCCTATTCTTAATAAACACACTTCTATTAATTCAACAGTATTTATTAGTAGGACATAGATGCATAAATAGATGCATGCATACATTATACACCTCTCAGAAAGAGAGAGGCCGTGAGAGAGAAGGTAATAAAGAGAGAACAAGATAAAAAGAGAGGAATTCAGAGAGTCATAGAGACATAGATAGAGAGAACAAGACCGAAAGGGATGAAGAGAGGGAGAGAGCAGATGGACAGGGGAGGAAGAGATGGAAGAGTAACCGAGTGAACCAGTGAGTTAAAGATTGAGAATGAGCACGAGAGAGAGTGATAAATATAGTGTGAGATAAAGAGCGAGGGAGCGTGTCCCTCGCACTCCATACAGTGAGAGGGAGTACGAGAAAGAGAGATAAACATGTGTATAGTACTGTAACCATAGTCTTGCACTGTTATATTATCCCTCAACATCCGCTTTTTTGATCTCGTTTTCCATATTCATTCCCCAATTCACTCCAAGCACCGTCCAGAGTGAGTGTGGTGCATTCCTGGGTTACGGGATGTTGGGTCCTCACT
>OLKM01001033.1:55000-85000 GCA_900291075.1 Melanogrammus aeglefinus | reverse complement strand
GTGTGTGTGTGTATGTGTGTTTGCGTTCACGGCGCACGGTATAACGTATAGAAAGTAAACGGTGTGAATTGTGCACTACGGTATGGATTTTGACATTACCTTGAGACCAGTGTGACCGCCCGGTAGACATGTGTTGTTGTGTAACGCATTAAACAATGTAAGTGCGCCGTGTTTATACAGTTAACGTAACTACTATTTCATGCAAATATGTAACGACAGTAGTTCCTTTTTCAATTCGGTGCAACGTTACTTTTCAAGGTACAGATTTGACGCGATATGCCTTCTTTATCGAAATTAGAAGATAAAATGAACATTACCGTGATTATATTAGCGGTTTACGTCTATGTCTATGCATGCCATGAACTAAATTTCACACGGTAGCAGCCCTAGCGTTTTGTGGGTCTATGATTTCGGTCATGACTGTGTGTGTTGTGTGTGTGTCATGTGTGCTCGTGTGTGTGTGCTGTGGTGTGCTTGTGTGTGATGCTGTGTGTGTGTGTGTGTGTGTGTGTGTGTGTGTGTGTTGATGTGTGTGTGTGGGGCAATATGTTGATATTTTGCTGAAACATAACGCTTATAAATTTCTCTGTTTCACTCAAATACTGCCTTAGTCTATGGCGTCCATTCAGATGTTTTGATGCCATGTTACTCCCATTACAGCAACGGTAGCTACCAGCAACCACGTTTCGTAGACCTATGAACCGGCAACTAGACATCACAGGGGGGAGCCAATGTAAAACTCACGAACTCACATGTTTTTATTTTCTGCTTTTTAGAATCCCTTCTGCTCGCTCTTTAAAACCACCAGTGTGCAACCATTATTTGCAGTTCCTCTCATACAGGGCCTCTGCGCCGCCAACACAAGAAAAGGCACTTCTTATGGACCTCCTGTCTTTATTTGGGTCTGCTTGAGGCCCATGTCAGTAGCATGACACTCACGAGACCTTATGCCATGCTCATCAGTTCTGGAACCTCTCCATTTTTACTTTTCCATTCCATACGGCCTAACAGCGGGCTTAGCCAAAATGCCTTTGGACGGAATCGGAATCGGACCTCCAACTGAACACGTCGCACCGAAACGTGTGATGTATACCGGGGGCGGCCCTTTTCGGTAGTTTTCGAACATTTCTTAATGGGTGCTCCGTTGGCTCCTCTAGACGTCATCCATATCAAACCCGCCTTGACCTCCTGCTCGACCCACTGAAAAGTCTCGGGAGAAGCTGTCCGAGCTGGAGGGCGTTTCAGACGGCGATGTGCGATTATAAAACAGACAAGCTAATACAGGAGTTTCCAGATTCATCTGGTTCCCGAGGCTACATGCTGGGCTTCCGAGATGCAATTCTTGCGGCTCGATTTTTGACAGGAAATTGTAAAGTGTGCGTGATTAATCCAATCGTGGATATGGCTCTACTGTATCCTCCACTTTGATCTCATTACAAGCATTTGCTGTGTTGTCCACTTCTCCCCGCGACTCCCCCTCCCCCTCGCCCTACTTTCCCACGCACCCCCCGTAAGCCTACGGCCATTGATCTATCGCTAGCGTGTAAGCCTGTCGCTTAATTTAGCATCCGTCTGGAAAACACAGCACGATCGACGATGCCTGTCACTGCATCAATGGATTCCTCTCTGGGAGGGAACCAGGTGTGTGGGGCCGCGGGGCGGGGTGTATGGTGGACTGGGAGGGTGGAGGGGGGGGGGGCAATAGGCAGAGAGAGGGGGGGATCAACACACAGTGAAGCCAGGAGATCCAGCATCAACTGCTGATTGTCCATGTGTTCATCCGTAAGAGAAAAAAGTACAATACGGCCTTGAACAAGTGTTGGTAGAAGCCTCGGAGTGGACATCACGGTTATATGTTCCAAATGTTGATGAATAAAGTTGATGTACACGTAAAGGGTGGTTGCTAAAGCGCTAAGTGCCTGTTGTTTGGACACCATTCAATGGGATATAAATTCAGCAAGTCTCGGTGGACACGAAAGAGAACTGAAGAAAAGTGGTTAAAAAACGGAGGTAGGGAGAAAGGGAGAAATGGAAAGCAATTAAAATGGAGCAGGGGTGTCAAGAGACGGAGCTAACGTGTTTATATCAGTCCTCTTCTCTGGCCGACACATCGGCTATGTTTAGCCAGTAGCAAACACCTAGCACCTATGCAAGCATTAGTAATACACACACACGCTGCACACACACATTTCCATTCTCTAGCTTTGAATGCCATGGACATATCGATATGAAATTGCGATCCTCATTATCAGTATATCACTATTATATGTATAGATGAGCAAGGTGCATAGAAACCACAGGAGGGTCCTCCTCTATTTTGAGAGGCAGGCGGATATCAAAACAAAAAAACAATAATGTTTGATATCAAGTCATGACCAGAAAACCGGAAAAATCCATTTATCTGATTTCTGACCAAAGTGCTTCCACAGCACCCCCCCGCAGGGCAGGCAAGAGGATGAAGTGCAGTCAGCGGTGATGGTGGGGGCAATTGAGATAAAGATGCACTTTAGAGATGTATTTAAGGTAGCTTTGTTGAAAGCTTGATTCTGTGGGTCATTCTGATGCGGCATCAGTGGTCTGTATATTTCTCAAGCACAGACCGCTGCTATGAATAACAGACAGTTGCTTTGGAGCTATTTGCACACCAGAGTGAATATAGACTATTTCATAGTATTGTTACTTCTTAACATGACCAACTAATTATATGTTCTTAAAGTTCTAATTCTAAATTATTGAAAGGACTTGGGTATATGTTATTCAGCGTGAGCATCACTGGAGCGCGAGAGCAGCAAAGCAAAATAGCACTTTGTCCTTCCTATTGGTTCACCCTGAAAAAAGATTGCCTCCGTTCCCCCCATTTCTTATATCAACTCTTTCAAAGAAAACCTCAACAAACCCTCATGCACCAGCCCCCCCACAACACACACACACACACACTTACACACAACACACACACAGCACGCACGCACGCGCACGCACGCTACGCACGCACGGCACTAGCATCGCACACACACACACACACACACACACACACATATTTCAAACAATACCTACAAGTGCAGCATGCACATATATCTTACATAGCAACAAATCTGTGAAATATAAACACAGACAAATACACTACACACACTAGCACAAACCACCCATACAAACACACGATACAACCGTACAGCCACAGCCTCCAACACAATACACACAACACACCTAGTTGTTGACAGTTGGCTCTTTGTGGATGGCGCTCATTAAGTGTGGTTGTGGATTGGTTCTTCATTATAGTAGAGTTAGCACTCAGCAGAGCCTCAGCTGCTGCTGGTCCTACTACTGCGAAGCTTCCTAAGGGCTACGGGCGCTACCTCCATGTTAACTCCCACCTATGTCCACAGTGAGCCTTCAACACACTGCATCTTTTAGGTTTCTAGATTAGACCAAATTTATACCGTGAAAAGAATGAGCCTGTTGTAAATACTATATGCACGCTTGTAAGCCATACTTACACTACAGATTCATACGCCAAGAGTATATGGATATTTTATTGATTATAATTGTATTGATTATGATTATAAATAATACTCTTTGTTCAATAACGTCTTTACAACTTGCTTTGTGTTGTACAATAGATTCCTCGAAAAGATTTGCTCTGTCGACATAATACCGAAGTACAAAATCCCCTGGAACTGAAGGGTTTTTCGAATTCTCCTCCTCTCCTCTCTCCTCTCCTCTGCCTCCCTCCTCCCCCTTCCTCGCGTCAATAGCCAGCCACAAAGGCACTAGCTGTGTCAGCAGTAATCTTTTAGTGCTGTGTGTGGGGTGTGTGTGTGTGTGTGGTGTTGTGGTGTGTGTGGTGTGTGTGCGTGTGGTGTGTGTGTGTGTGTGTGTGTGTTTCGCGTGCCGCGTTGTGTGCATGCATGTTTCTCTATGTCTGTGTGAGTGACTTCTCTGCCTGTCAAAAATCCAGTATGTGAAGACATCCTTCTCAGAGCGCTCTCTATTGAAATTGTTTGGAATTTGCAAAGTCTCCCGGTGTTTAAATCCCCCCATCTTCCGTCTGTGCCTCTGCTTATTCCCCCTTCTGGTTGAGATACAGGCATTAGATGCAAGTTTTTTTTATTAACGCCCTAGGAAAGGGTTTTGTAATTTTGTATCGAACTGCATACGAGAAATGACATAGTCAAGTCTTCAACGAAATCCAAAGCCTAACGCTGTTCTAACAAAATTGAGACCAGAATAACACAGGAATATTGTAAATATTTGGCCCATTTTCTACATCAACAGTGAAATTCTCTTTTTTATTCCCAGTGATCTGTGAAAAAAATACGGCGTACATTTCGAACCAAATTGTTCTGACCTAGTGGTTAACCCATTTTCGCAGGAAAAAAAAGGGAATTAGAGAACGGTGTGTTCCACAGTGGAAACATTGTCGGCTCCACTTGTATGAGCTGGAGGAGGATGGTGGGAGGCGAGTCGATATAGAGGTGCAGTTTAAATGGGGGGGCTGCTAGATGGCTCGGCCTTGTCACGTTTTCAGCATGAGGCCCCGACCACGTGGCCAGTGAAAATATCGATTCTGGAGTGAACTTGGGTAATGGTCAGGGTTCGAACGTTGGTGGGGCCTTTTGAAAACACGAGAGTGGAGCTTGCTGAGTATTAGTGTTTTCCATCTGTATTTGTTAGGAACGAAGGAACACTACGATGCAAGTTTCTAACCTGCAAGCCTCAATGTCCTCTGATGCTGAACTGAAAGCCCCAGCGTTGCTTTATAAATCCAAATCTGACTCATGGTAACCTATGTCCTGGCGCTTTTGCCATGCTGTATAATTGTGTTGAAGCACTTGGAAGTCTGACTTTATGCGCCAGGGCGACATTCTGATTGTCCCAATGAGTGAACAAACGCTTTTTTGATCGCCCAAATGGGGGACTAGGCTGTGTCTGATGTCAGTGGCCGTGACGACAAGGTCCCTTAATCACCGGTCCTTCATCTCTCTTGCCTGCCCTCCGCGTAACTGTTCTCTCCTAGTAATATTTCCCCATCTCCTTCGCTTTTAGCCCCTCACTGAAACTCTCCAGTATTTCTCCTTCCCTCCTGACCTCCCGATCTCCTTCACCTTCATCTTAGTTCAATTCTTCCTTCCATTTATTTTTTGCCTTCTACGTACCTTTTTTTTAATCTTTTTGTTGATCCTTACTCTAACACATCCATCGTCCTTTCTTTCCTTCCATCGCCTCCCTTCTTCTCTTTCCTGCCAACACATCCAAGCCAGCACTCTTTCTGACCTATGGCCCATGCAAAGTAGTTTACATTTTGTCTCTCATATTTGCCCATTCCATTAGCACACATTTACACACAGGTCAAGGTTAAATGATTTCAACCTCCAAACCAGTGAATTGATTTAATCTTCCAAAGCGAAGCCCCCCCTCCGCTCCTTGTCCCTCCCCTCCGGAAAATCGAAAGCAGTGACCTTTCTCCATAGGAAAACAAAATGGAGGGGAGGCAGCGCGGTATCTAACATGCCTCAAGTGTAAGGAATTTTAAGACGCAGGGGTAAGGTAGGGAGGGAAGGGTGTGGAGATTGGGGGGTGCCCACATGATATGGTACCATAACACCTTCTCAGCCTCCAACACTTGTCTGGTGGGCTCCTCTATCCCCACCGACCCCTTTCTCTATCTCATTGATGCGAATAATGTCTTGGAGTGGGAGCATTAAGCAGCCATGGTTGAGAGCACCCCTGCACTCTCTATCTTCACAGGCTCTCATCTCCTGTGCCTGTGTGGCAAACACACTAGGACCCTATAGGTACTCATTTACGCTAATAGGGGCTCTATGTAACGCTCTGAAACGCCAAGTAAGAAGCGTCAAAACGGAAGTAGCCTTGTCGGCGGGTCCGTCTGGTTGCTGTTGCGCTATATACCGGTGGATAAAATACTCTTGCAAACCGCGCAAACTCCTAAAATGGGTTTAGGCTAAACCTGTAGGCTGTGTTTACATGCAATAGAACAATGAGCAGTGCCATCTCCCATCCCGGTTAAGAGCCATGAGCGCATTTGATACTGACGATTGAATATTTTGGCAGCGGCGTCACATTCCTCTCCGGAGACAGATGCATGACCAAATGAATTTCAAACTTCCATTGCTGAGTTTATGTCCAATAATATGGCTGATTCACACTTGGAATAGCGTTCTATTCTACAACTTCAGAAACAGCTGATTTGTCATGGTAAATTTCGGCAAAGAGAACTTAACATAAAAGTCATCCTGCAGCCTATACTGGAAGATGTAAACTCTTGAAATTTTCAAGTATGGTTACCAATAACCCCTCATACCATGACCCCAAATGTGTGGTACTGCACCCAAAGGTGGCGCTTTTGTAAAAAAAAATCATGAATTAGGCTTATTTTCTCACTCACCAGATTGAACTGGACTCAAAATTCTTTCAGAATATTAATCTCTAGAAAAGATGCATTTATTTATGCCTAAAAATTGTTTAAAAATAAAATAATCAGAGATCACACCAAAATCGCCACATGAACTTTTAGACCAAGCCTCACAAAAATCATCAAACAGATTTGTTTTATTTAGTTCCATTTGAGAAATATTGGCCAATAAAGTTGGAGCAGTTAGCACATTTTTCTTATATGACCATTCTGTTATTGTATAAAAAAAACATACAACTATTATTAGGTCGATACCAAGACACCCTACTACCCATAAACCCAAATTGTGGTACTGCACCCAAAGGTGGCGCTATTTAAAAAAAATATGAACTAGCCTTATTTCTCCTTACTAGATTGACCTGGACTCCAAATTATTTCATCATAATAATCTTTAAAATCATATGCATCTTTTTCACCCTGGTCTGCTCTAAAAAAAAATACTTTTCCCACAATTTCATAGAAAAGCCAAACGTCCACAGTCTCAATCCATTTGCCGATATGACGATTTTGTTATTGTATAACTACCATACGGCTATCATTAGGTGGATACCATTAACAGTGCACATTTTCAGATATGTACTCTTTTAAGAAAGCCCTTAATTCTCTTGTTAAATGTGTGCTTAGAGTTTTCTTGATGTTGTGCGCTTATCAATCAACATTTTCACCAGGGGAATGAGACTTCATGCCGTTCAGGAATGTCAGTGGCTCGACGGGATAATTCCGGTTGAGAGTTAGGTTGAGAGTTTGAATCCTGATTAGATCATTATGGACAAGCTGAACATGACATTCTGTCATTGCCACTCATTTAAAAAACACAACATTGAACAGCACCAGAAATTCATCAGGCAATCAACATTCCAGGTCATTGGTTTCCAAGAATCGGACTGCCAAGACACAGTATGGCATTAAGGCGAACTTCTTCGTCAACCATTTTCTTCAACCCAGTCTCACCAAAATGCGTACAGATTGCACGGTTTGCCATGCATGCAGTACATACGCCAAATGACCATTTCGCGTACATATGATACGCAAAACCATTAACTACTGTGGAGGGCGGATGCGTACACATACCACGCATCACTTTATACCCATACCGACGTCACCAGCGATGCATGCTGCATTGAACTTTACTCAGAATTCGGGAATTTCTGGCTTCCGATAATGAAAAGTGCAATAAAATGGTTGTTAAAGTCTGAAATTCGGAAGAAAAAATATACGCATCCGCCCTCCACATAGTTAATGCAAGTCTGAAATTCGGTAGTACGTCACAGCCACAATTTGACACCGTTATTTGCGTATCATATGCACGCGAAATGGTCATTTGGCGTATGTACTGCACGCATGTCAAACCGTGCGATCTGTACGCATTTTGGTGAGGCTGGGTTGATTTTCTTTCTCTTTCTTCACATGAGAAATGTGTGCTTGAAGTTTTCTGGATGTTGTGTGCTTATCAATGGACATTTTGACCATGTGAATGAGGCTGCAGTTCAGGTTTATAAGTGGAACATCTTTCCTTAAATAGGACAATTATATGTTATATTTATATATCTTCCATTAGTGTGTTCGTGACTTTAATTTTGCTCGGATCCCATTAATCACCGCTTGCAGTTATATTTGTAATTATAATTTATTTAATACATTACATAGCCCATTACAGTGTTCATTCATAGCCCATATGGAAAATCAATGTTTCCACAATCTACATGCTTTTTCTATGCAGTTAAACAGATCCAGTCTTTGACATCATAATTTTGAAATTAGGCTCATTGTTTTCACGTTTGTGTTGTGTACAGCCTACGTGTGTGTAAGCTTATGTTACAGTTCCGACCTGCCTAGGCACGTCAAAATAGCAACACCAACTGCGTTATCTGCTAGGGCATTTAACCCCCCCCCCCCCCCCCCCACGCTGCGCAGCTGGCCCGTGCACTAGGCAATCTCAACAGGGCCTGAGTACGGTTGCCTCTTGTATACGTCATCACGTCGCAATACGTCATCACCAAGCATCCGCTGCTTAAAAGAGCAACAATGGAGAACAACACATATAGTCCATGGGCCAGACCAGATTTTGGTACCACTCAGAGTGGCAAAGTCTAGTAACATTTTTTGAAAAGGTACATGTCCATAGATGATATTTTGGTATGATAACCCATCCTAAGTGGTAGCTTTTTGACAGTTATCAGCTCATAAAGTTATCAACCCCCTGCAAAAAATAGGCCTCTAAACGCCGGGGCATATTTTTGTTTTGTGCTCATTTTTCAGAACTTTACTCATTGTTATGAGGGCATGTTTGGTAGCATTTTAAAGTGTACAATCCTAGCTTTCATTTAGACCTAGTTTTGGGCCTATCTAAAAAATATAAAGGTCACATGGTCAAAGGTCAAACTGTCTCAACAACATTTTTTCCACTATTTTCGCCTAAACTGTAGTCTTTTTTATAGCACTGTGAAATGTAGGAACAGCACTGACACAAATAACAAAAACTGAAATACTCACAGGACTGTAACAATTCAGGAAATGTATAATCTTCCCATAATATCCTGCTATGAGGGAGGATATGGGTCTTTAAGTGGAACATGGGCCCAGGCGAGAATTGACAATAACTGCTAATTATTTGGTATTTGTCACAGAGTTTTTATTTAGATTTCTATATATCTTTGCCCTAATCATCATCATCATCATCATCATCATCATCATCATCATCATCATCATCATCATCATCATCATCATCATCATCATCATCATCATCATCGTTGTTGTCCAGAGTTAAGACAACTTTTTCATCCTCCTCAACCCTCTGATTTGTGCATGTTTGCAGTTTGCACATTTTCGTGCAGTCAAGATTGTTGGTGAGGCAGGAGAAATCTGGTAGTCTACAGGTCTTCACACACTTGCAGGCCATGAGAGATTTTATTTAGTTTTCTTTACATCTTTGCCCTAATATCAGCAGCAGCAGTCCAAAGTACATACAGTAGCTCTGGAGGTTTGAGCATCCTAGCCCTTTAAATTTGAACAGCCAATGGCTGACAGTTATTTCAAATTGTTGCTAAATTGTTGCAACTGTGCATTTAAAAAATATTACAGTTTAAAAATCATACAGTTTTTTTGATGGGTGGACAGTTGCTGTTGGGGGTGCTTCACTGTTCCTGCCTGTGAGGAGAATTGTGAGGTGAGTGGCCTAGCAGACAATTCTTTCTTGAAAAATGTTGATAAATTAGTTATAAATACCCCTTTCTTGACGTATATCTGTTTTCAATACATATTGGGATTGCCTCCATCGGATATAATGTAATTTATTTGCTTAGCTTACTGTTCATTCTTTTTAGGTGGCCCAATATTGTGGTAAATTGAATCCTAAAATTAGCCACCTACACAGTTTACTTTTGATGTTTCCTCTTATTAAAATCATTAATATATGTATATTAGGTAGGTATATTACTATATAATGACATATTCATGAATATGTCATTATATAGTGCATACCTCTTAAAATGTCCCTCCTATTTATGGAGCCCTGATGTGTTTAAGCTTCAGTGAAGGATGCAGTGTCACCTGCACAGACAGACAGACAGACAGACAGACAGACAGACAGACAGACAGACAGACAGACAGACAGACAGACAGACAGACAGACAGACAGACAGACAGACAGACAGACAGACAGACAGACAGACAGACACACACGGCCTATATCATTAGAAGGGAACACAGACACATGCACACACAAAAACATGAAATCTGTGCGTGGAGGTAGCTTTGATTGAATGATGAAATGGACATCTCAATGGTGATTTTAGATGTGCTAATGTTAATGTGCCTTTTAGAGTACCTCAGTTTACATCACAGCAGTGGTGAGCTCATTAGATTTATTTATTGTGTTTGTGTTTGCAGGGGATGTACATCACAGAATAGAAAAGTATGGCAGAACAAAGTGAGACAGAGCCGAAGTGTCCCATGACAGAATGTGTCATACACTGTTCAGATGATAATTCAAAGCTTGTGGCACCTGTAAATATAGAGTCATGGAACACGTTACTGGGAGCAGCTAAAATAAGAGGCTACAGCCCCATCCTCGATCTTGCCAAAGACCTCCCTGAAGGTAGCATACCATCATTATTCTATCACAGGAAATGTCGAAGCATCTTTACAATGAAGAAACTGCTTGACAGCATTGTTGCAAAAGAAAGCTCTTCAGAAAATAGTTTGCCAGAAGATTCAAGAGAGCTTACTAGACGAGAACCACAACCATCAAGGGTTTATGAAGCAAAGTGTATATTTTGTGACAAAGTCAGCAAGTATTTGAAAGGTCAAAGAACTAAAGAAAGTCTGACAAAATGTGCAGAGTTAAGAGCAGATGACACCATCAGGAGCGCAGCGATCAGGAAAAAGGATACAACTTTGTTAACCGCAGTCAGTCGTGAGCTAGTGGCAGCTGAAGCTCATTACCACAGAACCTGCTACAGAGCTTACACAAAGGACCTAGAAAAAGACACTGATGAAAGTAACATGGATGAAATAGAGTCCCCATATGAAGCAGCAGAAAAAATGGCACTCTCTAAAGTGTTTGCATATATTAGAGAAGAACTGATTGAACATCATACAGTAGTCGCATTCACAGACCTGACTAATATGCTTGTTACAGAAATGGCCAAGTGTGGTGTAACACAGGTGATAACCTCAATAAAAAAACACTTACGCCGCAGAGTTGAAGCTGAATTTGGTCCATCTTTACATATCACACCAAATGACACAGGAAAGCTGTTGGTATATCCTGACAATTTGAAAATGGATGAACTTGTAAAAGTTTTCCATGAACTTAAAGAGGAACAGAAGTTGTTCAAATCAAATACTGGCAGTGATGTGATATCACAAGTGGCACTGAAGATCAGAAATGATATCCAGAAACAGGATATTACTCAGGCATGGCCACCCATGTGTCAGATCTGGAAAAGATGAACAGCATTCCTCTGTGTCTAGTAGAGTTTCTCCAGACACTCCTAACAGGTAAAACCACAGGAAGTGATAACCCATCGCAGAGAGTGCAAAGGCTCACTGCATCCTTTGGTCAAGATTTAGTTTATGCTGTTACCTCTGGCAAAGTTAAGCCTGCAAAACACATTTTATTGCCCTTTGCTGTCAAATCTCTTACTGGAAATGTGGAACTGATACAGATGCTAAACCGACTCGGCCATAGTGTATCATATTCTCAGGTAGAAGAAATAGACACGGCCCTCTGTCTTCAGAAGCAAGCAGCAAGTAAAGACACCATCCCATTACCACAAAACATCAAACCCGGTCTGCTCACAACATTGGCATGGGACAATATAGACAGACTGGAGGAAACAATCAGTGGCAAGGGGAATCACACACAGAGTGAATGGAATCGCTGTGCAAGCAAAGCCTATTCACTGACCATTCTGCTGAGATCAGATCTTTGCCTTGTATCCCAAAAACCAAGATGAGAAGCATTGGTGCAGTTGAGATGATGCTTCCTATTTACAACAGCGCAGGAGAGCGTGCCAACCCTCCTCTTGTACAGACAATTGATACTGATCACACCACATGTCTAAAGGATGCAGCAGACAAAAACCACATGTGGCTGATGGCTCGTCTTTCCAACAAAGATATATGTAGCTGGACTGGGTTCAACATCCTCACCCCACAGTGAAACATGTGTTACAAGAAGATAATATAGGCTATTTGCCTTACAATCAATGCTCCTGCTACACAGCTATCAACAGTAAATGAGATACTTCTCCAGTCACTAAACATCATGAAATCTCTGCAGCTTAACAACATAATTGTTGTCTTTGACCAGGCATTGTATGCCAAAGCTGTTGAAATTACTTGGAAAAACCAGGAGCTACTCAAGGACATCATCCTTAGAATGGGAGTCTTCCATACCACCTGTGCCTTCATGGCAACAATTGGCCAACGGTTTGGAGATGCTGGTCTAAGAGACCTTTGCATAGAAGCAGGAGTGATAGCTGACGGCTCAGTCTCAGGAGTTATTGATGGGCACAAGTATAATCGTGCAGTAAGGCTCCACAAACTGCTCTATGAGGCTTTCTTGAGACTAGCATGGGAAGGTTTTCAACCTTGGTTAGAAGAGAATCACCAGGATGATATTATTCACCTGGAAACAACTCTGCAAACTGCCAACAACCTGTGTGAAGAATTAACACAGACAAGATTTGAGGAAACTCTCAAGCAGGATTCATGCAGTGGTGTAGTCTACGTGATACGCAGGTATACGCCGTATAACCACTAGGAAAACTCCAGCATTTGCGTATGCCCACTTAAAAATGCGCAATGATACGTATCAATTTCGATAGAGACAGAATTTCTCTTTATTTCATGAATGAAAGTATGACACTTCTTCAATTTTCCTTGTCGGAAGTCGGAGAGTCCCGAGTTCCGAGCATGGACATATATAAAGTCTGAGTACAATGGAACGCAGCATTATAGCGCGAGAGGTTTCCGTCCATGGTCCGTGCCGGTGCCCCGTCACCTAGACCTGACGTCACGTCACCTAGCAACAGCGAAATCATCTTTGTGGGCTCCTCGGTGATTTCCAACTTTGTGTCCAACTTCCAAAATCAATAATGAAATATCAAACCGAAAACAACAAACCACTTTGAACGATTTTTTTTTTAATGCAAAAAAGCCTGCTGCTGCCTTGGATGCAACTCCGTTAGTCAGGTTAGAAGATGGAGAAGAGTTGGAAGAGGGAACTACAGCGGAGCCTGAAGCCAGCAGTGTACCGGGTAAGTGAAAGTCGTATATCGTATACAAGTTAACTTTAGCAGATATTAGCCTAATAGTTACTAGCTTATAAGAGCTTTCCCAAACTGAATAAATACCACACACATAGCCTATATTCATTAAACAGCCTTGCTAGCTTAATCTTGGTGTAGTAAAGATAAACAATTAGCCAGGCTGATTTGTCAACGAACATTTTCCCCACCTTAAAGGATTGCGTTGGCCAATGTACTTATTATTGCACATTTTAGTGAGTGAGTCAGTGTGTGTGTGTGTGTGCTAAATATGTCATTGTTCCTTCTAGATAATATCTCCTGGCCAGCCCTGTGGACTGAGAGTCAGGCTAGGGAGTTTAAAGGCAGGCATTCTTGGTTGGAATGGAAGGACAGAAAGTTGGGTAAATATCAGCCAACTTGTAAAGCTGGTATAAGAGCAGATGCCTGGCCCTGAATACAAGAACATTTGGAGAGTTTTGTAAACTAGCAGGCCACTACATTAAAGGTGAAGAACAATTGTTGACAAAAAGTGTTTGTATTCCACCAAATATCCTTCATGTTCCTGTGTGTTTATTACTTTGATACAATGAAGGGGTTGTGTTTGTTTTATTTTTGTCATGTGCCCTCTGCTGTTCGTTTTTGAGGATGTACTGTTTTTCTCTTTTTCTCACTGAACAGATGTTATTTCTATAGCTGATATGTTTCATTTATTATTTAATAATGACTCTGTGTAATAAATGTCCTGTGCAAAAGATTCAAGTATCCCTTCGTCTCCTTCGCACATTAGTACTCAGGCCAGGCCGGTTACATATACAGTAGTATAGTGTTTATATAGAAAACAGTTTTTTTTTATTGATGTTTTATAGTTTATTTGATGCTAGTGCCTAATGCTGATTTTAATTTGACTATTCATTGTCCTAGAAGCTTATGACAATATTAAGTGTTGAATAATCTGAATTACTTATGGTGGTTGTAGGCTACTGTATGCAACAGTGAGTGTGGCGGCGTTTTTAGGATGGGTATCGAAGAGGCTAATAGGAAATCATCACAGTATGCCCACTACAAAAACCTAGACTACACCACTGGATTCATGTCAGCGTATTCTGACACAATTTAATGAGTACCTCAGCTTCCTCAGAAAAGACAATGGTCCCCTGTCTGCCTTCTGGATGTCCTATGTGGACATGGTTGAGATTCTGCTTTGTCTAATTCGAGCATCACGAGAGGGAAATTGGATGATGCATCTTACAGCAATAAGAGCCATCATTCCATGGTGCTTTGCATATGATAAGATCAACTATGCCAGATATCTGACATACTACTATGCACAAATGTCTCGCCTGGAGACTGATAATCCTGCTGTTCATGCACACATTGCAAAGGGTGGTTTGTCTGTCCAGCTCAGTGGGAACAATCCCTTTGGAAAGATTCCAGTTGACCAGACAATTGAGGAGACCATAAACAAGGACACCCAGACTGCTGGAGGAACAAGGGTTTCAGCCTAAAAGCAGGAGCAGTCACCAGATACTATCTCACTTCAGAAAACAGAAGTCAGTACCTAAGGCAACTCAGGAACATGACAGGCACCAAAACTACAGGCAGTTTCAGTCATCACGATCTACAGAAGACCAGAATAGAGAAGGACAGGGCTGATGTGAATGCCTTTGTAGAGCTTATGAAAAATAGCTGGGTAAACCCTCTCAGTCTAGATCAGTCTGACATCATCAGTCTTTCCACAGGAATCGCTGTGTCACCAGACATAGCCAGTGATCTGCTGCAAGCTCACCAGACTGGAGAGGAAGCATATCAGAAGTTCAGAAGTGAGCGTTTGGAAAAGAAGAATCACCAGAAACCAAATTCCACGACAGATGAAAAAACAGAATCTGAAGACATTCTCAAGCCTCACAAAAAGAGACAGAGGAAATCAAAAACAAAACAAGGAGTTGATATTGAAAGCAGACAGAAATCTCTTTGGGCATATGATAATTGTTTCACAAAGTAGAAGTCTTCACATTAAAGATGTCCTGGCTCATCCACTTGGTCCACTGCCTTGGTCACTTTCAAATCCAGACGGTTCGCTGCGAAAGACCAATAAGGCCGCTCTTGCTAGAGAGTTAGAGAAATCAGCATCAGCAGTTGAAGATATTGGAAATCTCTCTGCATGCATCATTGATGGAATGAGCCTTGTTCAGAAACTGAAAGGTGAGGCAAGACTTTTTGCGAGAGATTGCTGGTTCTTTGGCTGAACTTTGCTTTGCATGAAGGAATCGAAGAGTACACGAATAGATGTGGTGTGTTTGATGTGTACAGGGAAAACATCCATCAAGAATGCTGAGGAGGAGACAATCGAGGTGCAACAAGTAGGCACTCAATGGAAGAACATTGCCCCGGGACACAATGTTGTGCAGTGGAAGAAAACTCTTAAGCAAATCCAGAGAGGCAAAACTGCCTTGATCAAGTTTCATTTGGGACCAGTGGAAGCTGCCAAGAAAACCAGGTGAAGCTTTCAAAGAAAAGCAGCTTTTTGTAACATGTGGAGAGACATGCTATTGTCTTAAGAACAAAGATGTGAAAGTTGTGATGGAGTTTAAAGTGTTCCCGATGAGGAGGGGCAGACACCCGCATGCTCCTACATGCTGCTCATGCCAGCCAGAATGGCTATAAAACTACAGTGATTGTGAGTGAGGACACAGATGTCATGGTCCTTTGCTTAGGGAACTGTAAGAAGATAAACTGCACCATGTACCTGAAATGTGGGAGTCAGAATAGAACAAGATACATCAACATTAGCACCCTTGCTGAACTCCATGGAGATGATCTCTGTGATGCTCTTGTAGGTCTCCATGCCTTTACAGGTTGTGATAGTGTGAGTGCTTTTGCAGGAAGAGAGAAACTCTGTGCTTTCAAACTTGTTAAAGGAAACAGGACATATCAAGAGGGCTTCAAATCCCTGGGAACATCATGGGATGTATCAGAGCACTTACACAGAGCCATGGAATCCTTTGTGTGTCAGATGTATGCACCATCATCCGACATATGTGATGTGAACGACCTTCGGTACCTGATGTTCTGCACCAAAGGGGGTGAAATGGAGTCAATCCTTCTTCCGCCTTGCAGGGACTGCTTACAGCTGCTGCATACACAGCGCGCAATTACCAGCAGCAGTATGGAGGCAAATGTCTGGAAGGACAAACCAGGCATACCAGAGCCAAAAGGTTATGGATGGAAAACAGACGTCAAAGGTATGCTTTTAGTAAATTCACTGCAACAGTATAGGTAATTTCTGTACATTTCAGTTCTTTAGTGAAGTTAGATGAGACCATGGAAAGTGTGTGACTTGGATTCTTACACTTCTTCTTTTACTGTAGGTATGCTGGTGTTGGACTGGATGCGCAGGCTCCCAGCTCCAAAGGCTGTCTTGGAGCTCATGGCCTGCAAGTGGTGTAAAGACCTGTAGGCGTTCCAGGCTGCTCCTGCCTCGCCAACAACTTCAAGTGCACAGAAATGGTGCAAACTTCAAAAAATGCACAAATCAGAGGTGGAGGGAGGATGAAGAAGTTGCCTTCACTGTGGACTATGATGATGATGATTGATGATGATGGATGTGATGATTAGGGCAACCCCCACATGAGACCCCAGGTAAGATACAAAAAATAGTAAAAGGTAGCGATAAATTAAAGATTTAAATAAAATAAGATAAAATAAAATAGAATAAAGATAAAGATCGATCTATATAGGATACAGAAAAAAGTTATTGTGCAAATGTTCCTGTAGTTTTTATTCCTGTGCCCCATGTGCTCCAGGTGCTGGTGCATCAGACGCTGAAGGAGCTGCTGATCCTAAGAGCGGAACTGCAGAAGGAGGCCACCTCCCACTCCCTGTCCTCCTCCTCCGAACACTGCCCCTCCGCCCACACACACCACAGGAACTCCCCTGCACTTGGCCGTCTGATACACACACAGTATAGTTCATGTTTCAGTGTTTACACTCTGAGGGATTCTTCTTACATTTCTATTAACATTATAACAAAAACCCATATGTTTGTAAAGTTTTTTGAAAAGTATTTAAAGAGAATTTAAAACCTGACGCCCCACCATGCCCCACCACCCCCACCCCACCTTAACGCTCTTAACGCTGACTTCAGATGTTCAATGTTTTCAAAAATGCACAAATCAGAGGGTGGAGGAGGATGAAGAAGTTGTGTCTTCACTGTGGACTATGATGATGATGGATGTGATGATTAGGGCAAATCTAAATAAAAACTCTGTGACAAATACCAAATAATTAGCAGTTATTGTCAATTCTCGCCTGGGCCCATGTTCCACTTAAAGACCCATATCCTCCCTCATAGCAGGAATATATGGAAGATTATACATTTCCTGAATTTTACAGTCCTGTGAGTATTTCAGTTTTTGTTATTTGTGTCAGTGCTGTTCCTACATTTCACAGTGCTATAAAAAAGACTACAGTTTAGGCGAAAATAGTGGAAAAAATGTTGTTGAGACAGTTTGACCTTTTGACCATGTGGACCTTATATATTTTTTAGATAGGCCCAAAACTAGGTCTAAATTGAAAGCTAGGATTGTACACTTTAAAATGCTACCAAACATGCCCTCATAACATATGAGTAAAGTTCTGAAAATGAGCACAAAACAAAATATGCCCCCGGCGTTTAGAGGCCTATTTTTTGCAGGGGGTTGATAACTTTATGAGCTGATAACTGTCAAAAAGCTACCACTTAGGATGGGTTATCATACCAAAATATCATCTATGGACATGTACCTTTTCAAAAAATGTTACTAGACTTTGCCACTCTGAGTGGTACCAAAAAGTCCAATTTTGGCCTCTGGCCCATGGACTAATAGAGCACAATTGGCACTTTACTGACTTTGTTGCTTATTTGGAGCCGTTCCACTCAGATAAAGCCCTTTTTCAGCCTTTTCCGGTCTACGCATTTACACTGCCCGAGGTAAATTGCCTGCTTGAGCTAGCACCCCAATTTACCCTCCCGAACCCGGCACATATTGGCGTTTTATTGGGTTTCATTTTGTTGTAATGGGACGGCTCCGCGGTTCCGTTCCGGGATGGGGGAGGCTTGGGTAGAGTTGTTGCTGCGCTGTCTCCACAGAGACAACGCAGCGATAGCATCAGGAGTAGTTCTAAATGAAGCGAAAGTGAAATCCGTGAGCTGCTGATCTTGTGAGAGATCGCACCAACGTTAACCCACTCGTGAACCACTTGCCGCCATGTTTATTGTTTAATGGGGTAGAAGGGTATACGTCATCCAGCTTAGGTTGCGTATCCGTGCATGTCCGTGTGTGAGCTCATTAGCATCGTGGCCTGAGCACACCTCTCCAAAGTGTACTCAGGCCAAGTGTACTCAGGAATTTAGCTGTACTTGAGTACGGATGGTGTGCTCACACTAGCAAAATGATCTAGACTTTAAGGGGCAAACGTACTTGAGTACAGTACAGATGACCTAGTGTGAGAGCGCCCTAAGATAGCACCATGTATCATTTGCAGCGGAACACACCTCTGCTTTTGGTCGACACGCCTCTCAGGGCACAAGTGAAGTGGCGTGAGTTTGCTGCGGGGGAAAATCAGCTTTGTGCCAGTTGCAAACTAGCAACGATACATGCGTCGGTGTAGAGTCAATTGGGCCCTAAGTTTACTTATGGTCAAGGACCCAAATTGGTTTGTGATCCAGTTTGGAGTTTGTGTTAATGGAAAGGATTCTCTAGTGCTCAGAGCTTGCTTAGTGTACGGTCGGGACCCATGGACACACTAAAAATGTATTTTGGGGTCCTAAGGTAAACAAGTAACCCATTGATTGTCCTGCACCTAATCAGAACATTAAATCAAATGTATTTTTTAAAGCATGGTCTGACCACATACCAACATAAAAGCACATGAAAATGCAGGGAGAAAGTCAATTCCCATAGTAATCTCCTAAAATCCTACCGGACCCATAAGATCAGATGTCCTATCATAAGACAACCCAAAACGAAAGTATGAGACGGTGATGACTCAAGTACTACATAATACTCTGCTTCACTGAAGTGACGAGCACCAAATATGGCAATTTGCACATCGGATAGAAGGCCAAGTTGACAAAGCCAATCATAACGGCTCCCTTAATGAGGTCTTCATCTAACAGCCAAGGAAATGAGTCAACCAAACAATCAAATCAACACAATATTAACAATCAAAGGAACCCCGTCTCCCTGTGTCTGCTCTGACAGCAGAATGGAAGAATCCAGACAGCACATGCATTAGTTCCACCACCACTGATTGAAATTTGAAAGGTTTGGAGCCATTCATGATGTGAGAGAGCTATGCTTGTGTCGGTCCACAGTGTAAGCCCGGTGATGAATTAGCTGGGATGGTTTTCAGAGAAGTGTGTGTTTGGGTTGCTTGTGTGTGTGTGTGTGTGTGTGTGTGTGTGTGTGTGTGTGTGTGTGTGTGTGTGTGTGTGTGTGTGTGTGTGTGTGTGCTGCGTGCACGGGCGCACGGGCGGGCGGGCGGGCGGGCGTGCGTGCGTGCGTGCGTGTGTGTGTGTGTGTGTGTGTGTGTGTTTGTTTTGTGTGAGTATCTGTCTGCCAGAGATTTTCCATTTATCTCTGGTTAATCAACAGAGTCCGTGCCACGTTGGGTTTGTTATCCGTGTGAAGAGCACTGCAAAGAGAGGACGTCTGCACCGGAGCAGTGGGATGAGACATGTGGAACAGATGAAAAGAAAAACCCTCTCCTTAATTATTTTATGACTAAAGCTCCACTGAGCTTGGACCCTTCTGTGATTGTGTACAGGAGACAGCTTCGTCAGACGTTGAGAGGTGTTTCATTTTGCTGAGCAGATGTCAAGCGATATAGTGGTGGGTGGTACTGTCAATCCCGGCGGACTGTGAACTATGTTGACAAAGATTACAGGCCACAGAGGACCAATTCCCTCAGATATACAAGCCCTGTCTGTAGTCGTTGTAGGGCTTGGCGATGATGCAATTATTCTTCAATGTAACGACCCCTCAGCGTGACTGTTTGGAATGGTATTTTGAGTACACAAGCATATCGAGATATTTATAGATATCGTGTCAAACTCTGAAAATGATTATACATGTTTCTGTATCACAGAAAATAAAGTTGCAAGTCGTTCTAAAAGTGGAAACTGATCCCCTTGTGGATATCTTTGTTCTCCTTTAGTCAGCAGTTTAAGACGACTTACAGCCCCACATAAGACAAGATAAGATGTTGATTTGATTATAAATGTGTGTTCCACAGCAAGAAAATATGGGACAGTAGCAGAATACAAACAGAAACATTCGTAATAACATGGAATAGAATATATAATCCTTGCATTACACAAATTCACTGTTGAGGTGAAAGTGGTACAGCTCAGTGGTACAGCTCAGTGGTACAGCTCAGGCCCTCAGCCGATGATGAATCCGACCAAGTCCTTCAGGGTCCAGACGGGGAGTAAGGGTGTGGTTCTCCAGGGGGCCTCCTGCTTATGCTACAGGCAAAGCATCTTTCGGTGAGGAACCATTTGGCAGCCCATTTATGAGAACGGTTCATAATAGTGGCAAATATATAGAGCCTATTGTGTTTCCTGTGGTTCAAAAAACATGTTTCTCCAAAGAAATGGTTTTGAAAAAGTTGGGGGTGTAAATCAAATTGGAGCACTACAAAACTGCGTAATGTCCCCACAAAAGCGGACATGAACGAGCACAATTGTCAAAGAGCAATGACCGAATGAAGATAGGATGGGGGGAGGAAAGAAGGTCTGGTGGCCACTGGGTGTCGGTAAATGTCAGCCGCGCTTGTTTGAAATGCCACAAAAAATGGATGGATGGATGGGTTTAAAACCATGGAGGGTTAGTGCGCTGAATGAGGGATGGAGATGGGGGGTGAGAAGGATGGGGGTTACAGTAGGAGGCCAAGGAGAAACCGGAGGGAAGGTTAGGAGGGGGTTACCAGATAATCAGCACCAGGGTGAGAGAGTAAAGGAGGCGTCGCGCAAAGAGACATGAAGTGAGGATGAAAAATGGAAGGGAGTTTTGATGGGATGGATGTAGGGGGGGGGGGGGGGCGGGGGGCACGGAGTAAATAAAATGTGACAGCTAGAGGGAGAGAGAGAGAGGAACTGAGGGAGAGAGAGATTGAAGAATGGATAGCTGGTGTGGTGGGCTGCAGGGAGAAGCTGGGTTTAGGGGAGTGTATAATGTGTGTGTGTGTGTGTGTGTGTGTGTGTGTGTGTGTGTGTGTGTGTGTGTGTGTGTGTGTGTGTGTGTGTGTGTGTGTGTGTGTGTGTGTGTGTGTGTGTGTGTGTGTGTGTGTGTGTGATTGAATGTGTCTCTCTTTTGTCTGTGTGTGTTGGATGTGTGTATATGTGTATCACTGTGTTTGGGTGTGTGTGTGTGTGTGTGTGTGTGTGGTGTGTGTGTGTGTGTGTGTGTGTGTGTGTGTGTGTGTGTGTGTGTTTGTGTTTTGGCGTGTGAGTGTGTGCACTTGGGCGTGTATCGGAGCATAACCATGCATGTTCCGTATTTGAAACGTCCATAAATCATCCTGGCATCATTGCTACACCAAGTCTCCAGGAGCCCAGCCACACACGCACGCACACGCAGACGTACGCACGCACGTACGCACGCACCCACGCAGGTGCAGAAATATTTAAGAGACACACAATCTCACACACAGATACACACACCAAAATTGTTAAGAAACAAACATTGTCAGGCACACACACACAAATAGCTAAGAGACAAACAATGTCACACACACACACATGAACACATACAAACACATTAGAGGCACACAATGTCACACAGACACACACAAACACAAACACAAAGACACACAAACACAAACGCACACACAAACACAATGACACACAAACACACACACAAAGATATGCATGTCACACAAATAGGTGTGTTTGAGTTTGTGTTATACACATTCACACAAACGCACACACACACAAATGCATTGTACACAAACAATGTCACACACACACACACATGCATGTACACACATAACGACACAAGAGACACACACTCACACAAACTCACAAACACACACCAACACATTATACACTCCTCCCACTTCTGCCATTCACCATCTGCACTCACTGCAGCCATTCACCCCACCCCCCCCCCCCCCACACACACAAACACATATACACACATACACACACACTCAAACACAAATACATAAAAGACAAGTAGACGCACAAACACACACACACACACACACACACACGCACACACACACAAAACACATCTTGGCACGTGGGCGGGGTACCAGCTCCTTGAAGCGTGTAATCAGCCAATGGGATCGCTGGTTCAGCGGCTCCGGCGGCAGCAGTGTTCTGCGTTGCGTGGTTGTGATCTGAGATCCCAGGGCGGCGAGCTGCATGTTCTCCATAGTGAGATTAAACAGAGCTGGAGCCCCTCCTGGTCTTATCTGGCGTCCTTGACCTCTGGCTAGGTGTGTTGTAGAAGGATGGAATGGATACAGCAGCCCAGATAAGGTCACTATCGGCTGCAACACACTTGTAAGATATTGCTAGGTGATTACGACAGCTTAGCCCTCCTGTGCGGTGTGTTTTGCTCACCCACCCTCAGCAGCGGGATGTACAGTGTATAGATTGAGTCTCAGAGGCTCTGTTTACATTTAGTCATTTAGCATACCCCATTATCCATAGTGACTTGACTAGTGAGGCTGAGAACAATCGCATAGCAGCACGATGCACACACAAAAATAATTCAAGCAGCAAAGATGTGTTTCTCAAAAACAACTGAACAGTGTGCAGAGTAACCTTTTGTTCAGAGGGAATCTGAACAAAAGGTTTTGTTGTAGTCATAAGAGTGTACGTTACCACCACTTGCGCATTCATCTCTCATATATTATTTAATATTCTGCAGTATCCACCCCATGCTGCTGAATGATGTTGTTGGCTGTTGTTAATACTTTATATATGTACGTACTTGCCCTTGTAGTTTTTCTATTTTATAAAGAGGGAATACCGTTATCATGAAATAGATGCCAAGTCACGTTTGGATTGCCTTATGCTAGTTTGAGTTGGTAGATTGTCTGCCTTGTCCTGCGTTTTTCAGTGTGCAGTTCAATCATGTGTTAAGCTGCTGTACCTGACATAAAAATTATTTGAACAAAATGTGTTTGAAACTCAGCAGACCAGATTGTACTTCTTCAGGACCTATTTAGAAGTCAAACGAAAACTGGTGAGTTTTTTTCCTCTTCTCCAAAGCAATGTCCCCATACCACACTGGGCCTCCACAGAGACACAGGTGTCTCAAGGCTATGTCATACTCCATTATTGATATGGCTGTGTGCAACACATGTAGACATCTAGATGGCACGAATGTGAGGACAGCTTCGTCGGGCCTCTGGTTTCTTTCACGCTCTTCCAGACACAGATGATGGTGGGTGTTTGACACATCATTTCAGGACGCAGCATATGTGTGGGCTGAGAGGTCAACAGAAGGCGAGCTGCTTTGGCTGTAATGAGGCTGTTCTCTAGTTTACCCTGTCTGCATGGATAGGGGACAGAATGTGGACAGAACATCAGTGGCTTAAGAAGATGGATGGCTGCCTGGTGTTTCTGGAAGGGAAATTGTGTGTGTGTGTGTGTGTGTGTGTGTGTGTGTGTGTGTGTGTGTGTGTGTGTGTGTGTGTGTGTGTGTGTGTGTGTGTGTGTGTGTGTGTGTGTGTGTGTGTGTGTGTGTGTGTGTGTGTCTGTGTGCGTGTGTGTGCTTGTGTGCGTGTGCTTGTGTGTAAGTTGGTGCGTGTGTAGACAAGCGGGAAGATCGGCTGGACACACAGATGCCGGTGTGTCTGATGGATGGTAGATGTGAAAGGTGACAGAGATATGTGGACATTTAGGAGCCCACTGATACGGCTGAATAAACTGATTTCAGCTTCCCCGCCAGCAGCCTCAGATATGGATGGATGGATGAGTAGATGGATGGATGGATGGGTGGGTGGGTAGCCGTGTTTTCTATGGGGAAGGATGCACTGGGCTCTGGAAGCAGATGGCCGGGGAGGGACAGGCAGGCTATCTCAGGTCCTGCGTGGTTGGGCACCCCTACCTGCAAGCTGCTCCAAGGAACACAGACAAACACAGCCTCTGGATGGGGACACATAAGGAGAGAGGCAGTGCGTCGAAACGCTGCTTGGTATATGTATGCTGCACAGTATGATCACAGCCGATCCAAATAAGTTCAAAATTCTAAATGCTAAATGCATTAATTCATTCATAAATATATACATTTATATATGTTTGGGCTGTCAAGTGATTGAAGTATTACACCGTGATTATCGGATTTTGGCGCAAATTCATCATTCTTAATCTGTTCAAAATGCATCATAAAGGGCATTTTTTTTATTTAGTTTATATTCTTATCAACATGGGATTGGACAAAACATGTATGCTATATGCAGATGTCTGTATATTCTTTATTGGAAATCAAGTAAGAACACAAACACTACGTAGTGGTTCCAACCCTTATATTAAAATAAAAAGCTGTTACAATCCAGGGACCAACCCAGGTCAGGCTTTACCCATCTGCTCAAATCACAACTCATGGCAATTAAAACCATGATTAGAAAGGACCTTGATTATTTATAGTCTCCCTGCTGCGGGCACCCTGTCACCTACATCCATTTTTCTTTAATAAAAAATAAGGCTCACAAATGTCATTCAGTTTGAAAACTCCAACCAAAGCAACTGTTAATCAACCGTCGCATATACTTTTCATTCAATATTGATTGGGAGTTTTGTATCCGCAGAAATAAGTTGATCAATGCGTCATTGGCACAAATAAATTGTGCCAAAACAACAATTAAAAACAATTAAAATGATTGAATAACCAGAGGGGGCGATACAGTTTAAAGCTCAGCCCGGAGGTCGAGCTACCGCATACAGCGCTGTCATAAAGGCTAGGTTTCAGGAAAGCCTGGTTTTCACATTGAACTGTTTTGAAATTTAGAGATTTTGGAAGCAATCGTTGCACTGCGTGATGCTCGAGTTACGCCGTTTGGAGACTTCATTATACCTCTAAACGGCATCACCCGGATTACCATTTATTATTATACTTCAATATTTTATACTAAAATGACATGGTGATGGTAGAATAATGACAAGTATGTGTCATTATAATAAGTATAATAAGAACAGAACTACTCTTATGTGCGCAAACATAAAAAATAAAACCCACCGACGGGGTGAGTGAAGCCCGCTCTCCAGGAAGGGACAGGCCGGTTATTATCCGTTATTATAGCCGAGATCACTGAACGGGCTATATGTACATGTACATGGTTAAGTGACGCCCGTCTGCACTGGGAGTCGAGGCGATTTAATGAGGAATTATGTTAAATGCAGGAGAGGCGTTCATTCTCTCCGTGACTAAACATAATCACGCCTTGTCTTGTCCACATTTTGTCTTGTGCACAATAGTGTTGCGTCAAATTAATTTGTGGCATTAAAACAAATTTGCGTTAACTATGCTATTATCGCCATAATCGGCCATCACTTATATATATATTATAAAAATATAATCAATCATAAATATAATGCAAAATATAAACAATCGGTCATACACATGAATCAAAACTCAAACTCAAATTGTAATTGAATCACACTGGATACAGTCAGACAATCTATACAAAATAGTTTTGATCCAGACTAAATAGACTGTGAATCTATGCACACTGGTAGGTTAATCAAAACAAGACAAGATAAGACTCTTTACCCCCCCCAACGGCTCATAAGGCCAGCTGCCCGGCCGGCTGGTGTCTGTGTGTTCCCCCAGGAAGGACAAACAAAACAAACCATCCCAACCGAGTCATGAATCACCCCGTCGTGTCTGCCACCGCCTGGTGCTGCCGCGTGTCTCGGCCTGGTCTGAAGACTGCCGTTTAGTGATGTTGAACAACCAGCAAGGTGACGTCTATTAAACGCATGATGAATGGATGGAGGATGGTCATTTTGGAGCGTTAAAGTAGGTCTTAATGAGGAGACCGGCCGCAGGCAGGGAGAGGGTTGGGATCCAGGGAGGAAATGTGTTCAAAGCTCACATTTCACATTAGCTGTACGTGCTCTGTATGACATAAACAACATCATTTTTACTACATCTAAGACACTGTATTACATATTGCATATCAGATTAATCGACATTACTTATAATACCTAAAATATACTGTATTACATACCCTATAGCACATAAACTGCATCACTTTCAGTCTGCAACACTGTAAAACTTTTACAAACTGCAACACTGTATTACAGTCTCCTTATCACATATACTACATTACATATACTGCAACAAGTACACTGTATTACATGCCCTATAGCACATAAACAGGATCACTTTTACCACATGTAATACACTGTATTACATACACTATATAACACACAACAAACAACGGCATCACGTAAACTATATACATCATATAAGCTTCATCACATAAACAACATCATATGAACTACATCACATAATTGCTAGGGCATGAACTACATCAGGTATACTACATCGTATCTACTACATCAAATCAACGCAGTCCCAGGCTGTATACCATACTCTATATCCCTTAAACTGTTTCACTTCGCTGTACTGCATGGTATACATCCCTTGGACTATGCTCTGCATCGTATAAACCACATCACGTGGCCAGCTCGAGGCGGGCGGTTTACTGAGGACAACATCACGTGTGTTCTCCCGCAGCCGGTCAGAGTCCTAACAACCTGGCGAGGTGTAAAGACTCTCTGACTGGAGGGTGGTGGCACGGGTGGGGGTTCGGGGAGGGGGGGGGGGCGGGGCAGTCGTTCAAGTCAAGTACACCTCTTTAAGCCAGAGCGGCAGCTGGTTGCAGTCGCCCCCGGTGACCGTCTCTCCTTGGCAACAGCTGGACCGTATCCTGCCAGCTCGCCGCACAGCCGCACAGCAGCCTTCTGAGCATCCCTCTTCCCTCGCACAGATTATTCATGATGGGGTGTCTACTGGCCTTTTGTCTGGCCTCACGTGAGGCAAAGTCTATTATAGGAGCTCCAATCCACTCCTGTGTGGAGATTAGATTCATGGAGTGGGGATCTGGGGTTTATTGCTCTCATGCTAAGAGAACCACCTGTATGTATTTGATTTGATTTCGGAACACAGGGGCTGAGCCAGAGCAGTTCTTTGTTACCTTACAGAACCATGGTTCCCTGAGGAATGACCGGGACTATGAGTAAAGGTGCTTGATCTCATTACCCTCAGGACTGCATGAATCAGAACCAGATAACCAGGGTTAGTCTCACAAGAATGCCTTGTCAAAAACTCCCAGAGATGAGGACGAAACCCATTTATTACTCTAACATTTTCCTCAAAGTTATCCTCTTATTTTAATAATAAACTAAAACGCTGCAAACAAAACAGAAAAGTAAGTGTATTACTTGGACACTGCTGACCGTCAAGGATTATCACTCTGACCCTATTCTGTACAGAAAATACAGTTGCAGTATTTGAAATGTTGTGTGAGGCCAGAGAAGAGAGATAATGATGCCAACTCATGTTGTACTAGACAAATGGTAAATGGACTGCATTTATATAGCACTTTTATCCAAAGCACTTTTCAATCTTGCCTGACAATCACCCATTCAATCATTCATTCACAAATTCACACACCGATGTCGGAGTCAACCATGACAGCCAGCTCGTCGGGAGCAGTTAGGGTTAGTTAGGGTGCCCTGCTCAGGGACACTTCGACACTGTAGGAGCAGCCGGGGTTCAAACTAGCAACCTTGCAGTTACCAGCCAACCCGCTCTACCTTCTAAGCTACTGCCGCCCCAGTAGCTCAAAAACAAAAACATTAGTATTGACTTTTGTCTGTTTGTTTGTGATTATTCATTCAGATATCATGTCGTGCGGTCGATCGATTGGACCAATGCATGTTGGCTGTTAAACAGTTGCCTGCCATCTAAGATAAACGATTGAGGGTCTCAGTGAGGAGATTATACTTCCTCAGGGCAGCACAACACGACGCAGGTCGCTCAGGGACTCCGTTATGGGGAGAAGTGTGTCAGAGAAATTAAAAAATCATAAAGCCCTCATTACCAGAGCAGGTTACTAAGAAACTCATTCATGAGATAGAGATAACTTAATTGACTATTTAGACATTTAATTAGTGCTTTTATGGGGTAGGGGTTAGGTGGTGCCTTGCCCTAGGATGCGTACAGATACTTTTGACATGGTGATTGAACCCGGAACATTTAGGCTTGGACTGATTCATCCTTACCAGAGGTAGTGAGATAGTACTTTATAATTCCAGACGGAAACAAAAATAAAAGCAGTAGGAATGTACCTTTGCTCTAAGCACAGTCACTGTAAAATTTCCAAAAATGACACAATATGAAACCGCATTTAGACCCAGTTAATAGAAAATATGACACACTGTGTAATGCTCTGTTAAAGTCTGCGTGAAATGTTGATGTGTCGGCCTCAACGCAACAATATGACAACAAAGCAATTGGGTTGGTGTCTCTTACAATACATTTACACAGCCAGAGGTAAGCGTGAGAGAAAATGTGCACACAGACATGCACCGGAAACACAAACGGGAGGAAGGAAGGAAATCAGCGTGCACAAGCGCACACAAGCGCACACAAGCGTGCACAAGTGTGCACAAGCGTGCATTTGCTCCCATTGCTTCTTATCAGGCCGACAGCGTTGGTACAGTAGGAATGCAGAACAGTATGATTACAAGGTTGTTGCAGATGATGGCCAAGCTGAGTTTACGATGTAACACAGGGAAGAGGAAGATGAGAGAGAGAGAGAGAGAGAGAGAGAGAGAGAGAGAGAGAGAGAGAGAGAGAGAGAGAGAGAGAGAGAGAGAGAGAGAGAGAGAGAGAGAGAGGGAAGAGGAAGAGAGAGAGAGAGAGAGAGAGAGAGAGAGAGAGAGAGAGAGAGAGAGAGAGAGAGAGATGAAAGGAGGGCCACATGGGAAGCCAGAAGGGCCGACACATCTTAAACAGATAAGGGAAGAAAAGGCATGCTATGGTTTGTACTTCATCCAAACAAGCATCACACATGGATCATCATTCAAACTCCCAAAGAGATTTCTAATAGGAATACATTAGGATAACAAATCCAAACACAGCTGTGCCTAACAATATGCCTTTTGTATACAATGAATTCTATTTTTTAAGTGATATGCATGTTTTTTTTTCAATTTTAAGCAGGATTAAGCTTTATTGCTGGAAAAAGCAGATACACATTTTAAACCTATTTATTGAAATTCATCTCACCTTTACCCTTTACCTTACCCACCTTTACATCGAAAGCAAACAGGTTATTGTGATTATTACCAAATGACCATTATCAGATTATTACCAGGGCGTGCACAAGACGCTTAAGTTTTTCGGACTACGTTAAAGAAAGCTCAACAATGTGATGTTAGTGGTATGGGCTCTAGGACACGATGGACGCATAGTGGTGGAAGGTGGGACGGGGGGAGGAAAGGAAGGAAAAAACAGATGGAAAAAGGGAGGAAGGCTTGGAACGAGGGAGGGAATGAGAGGAGGGGGGGAGGAGGGCGGGGGGCATGATAAAGAGTGTGTTGAAACAACAAAGGTTTGGATGAAGAAGAAGGCTTCGAGAAGTTGGATGTGTATCAGGTCAACACGTGCAAGTTCTCAGATTAGCGTGTACACATTGTATACAAACCAACGCACAAACGCACATATAAAAACATCCTTCCACCTCTGTCTTTACCTCACACAAATATGCACACATACTAATGCGCACGCAAAAGCTCACACACAC
>OLKM01001033.1:0-52500 GCA_900291075.1 Melanogrammus aeglefinus | reverse complement strand
TGTTTGACTCTGACTTTGCTGTTTTTCGGCTCCTAAATAGAATCCTCTCAAGTCTCACATCAAAAACACTATTGTCTGTTGACGCCAACTTAAATGATTTAGCTGTTGTGCTGTGGCATTCTCCCTCGTTATTAGTTAGAGGATTGCTTTTACATGTTTATTTAATTAACACGAAGCTCTGAAGGATGTAGAGGATTCTTTCTTAAATAGATTATTTTCTTCTTCTCCTTATTCATCTTCCTATTTCTGTGATGTATGTTTCCGCAAATCCTGGCGCAGCTCTCAATCCACCGATCATAGCTCAGATGTGTTTCCCGTTCCTGCTAATAAATAAATGAGCAAGAGCTCTTTCTCTTATTTAATATAATACAATTTTGAGCTGCTGCTGTCTATTTATTCCTCTGCGAATATTCATTAGGAGCAGACATGAATATTCATCACCAGCCTCCCCACCCTGATGGTGGTATGGCAGCACGGTATGGAGGACTATTAATGAATTGAAGTGATCATCTCCGTGCCTACACGGCTACAGCATCCTGGCCGCTTCAAACATGGGCCTTTCAATACACAAAGTAAAGAAACAGCCATACTGCCTTCTACTATACGAGCAGGATCATAAACTCCATTCCATCCCGTATTTATTTATATTTTTTTTACATTAAAGAACCTCTTCATTTCCTATTGGAATGCGACCAGCTCAGCCTACCCATCTGGAGCACGTTGTTAAGTTGTTCTATAAAAAAAAACCCTGTAATGATGAGGCTGATTCAGGGGGTAGTAAAAGCCATCCTTATTTGAACCCTACTTCTCTCCAGGGAGTGATTGATCCACATCCACGGTGGTGATCTGCGTGTTTCATAAATCGTGATGTTTGGTGTGCTTTAGCCTTTGATGGAAGAAAGGAAGCTTGGTAATGTTTGCGGATGACCATGTTCGCCCATGATTAGAGAGGAATGCACAGCGTTGTCCTTCTGTTCCCTGCACTCTTGGTGTGAACCTGCTGCTAGGACCCCCTTGATGGTGATGTTAGTATGATGTTGATAAGATAAGGCAGGGTCTTCATCAAGCCCAGATGGGACATTCGGGAACAATGTTTTAAAGCCGGATGAGATGTGGAGATGACCCTGGGATACTTCTGTTGGTGAGTCCTTAATCTCCAATGACTAGAATTGTTTGTGTTCTCATACAGCTGCATACAATTGTTTGTTTTTGCCCCTAAGCTTGAAAGTCCTAGCCTATTGGCCCCACAGCTTACTATGGGCCCCTGGGCTTGAGGCAAGTGTGTTTGCCCAATAGCAGACTGTTGGCCTCTGGGCTTTAGGCTAGTGTGTTTGCCCCAGAGCTCACCATTGGCCCCTTGGCTCGAGGCTCCCAGTATTCTGGCTAGACAGGGGCCACCAGCACTGTTTCTTAGCTATCAGATGTTCGGATGCCCCCCCCCCCACCCGCTCGCCACACTCTCAGTGACATTTGAGCACAAACTTGTCGCCCACCAGTGGTAGAGCTTTCAGAGCTGTGTGTGTCTGTGCTGTGTATCTCTTGGCAGAGTGCGAAACTCCTCACCAGGGAACTCCTCCACAACTCCTCCAGCCTCCCCCTGTGGAACTGTCAAAGAGGTGTTATACAAGTGCACAAACACACACAGGCACACACTCACACCGGGCACGCACACAGGCACGCACACTCACACACACTCACAAAGACACACAGGCAAGGACACACGCGATGGCACAAAAAAAAGGCACAGAGCTACAAACAAATACTCAAACACGCGATCAGGCATGCAAATAGATTAACACATACACACTCACACAAACACACACTCTTACACACACCATGGTTCTCGACAAGCGACAGAAGAACTCACACAGTTCACCCGCTCACACACGCGTCCATAAACAGTCACATGCAGCGTAGGAAGATTCAGCAGTGAGGCTAGCATGCTTCGTATGTTAAACATCACTCATCAAAGGCATCGGGCTCATGTGAATGAGCATGTTTTTACTCCACTAATGACATCATTAGCCCATGATTTAATATAGGCCTGGAGAGAGAAGGAGTGAAGAGCCCTTAATAAAAAGATGCTATTAATAGCTTTGTGACAGTTGTCTGTATTTTAATTGAATTTCAGATATACCATTCAGACTGAACGAATGAGATATTTCTGGTAAGCCCTCTGTGTGTGTGTGTGTGTGTGTGTGTGTGTGTGTGTGTGTGTGTGTGTGTGTGTGTGTGTGTGTGTGTGTGTGTGTGTGTGTGTGTGTGTGTGTGTGTGTGTGTGTGTGTGTGTGTGTGTGTTACTGTGTGTTTGTCTTAACACGTTAATTTTGTGATATGATGCAAGGTTCAGTGGATGTTACTAGTGGTAAATAAAATTGGCCTAGCCTTGTTTACTTTCCAGTTCATTTTCACAGTTTCTCTTTCATTTCACGCTTCATGCATTTCATGCATCCTAGATGGTGTTTCCTAAATGGTGTGTCCTAGATGGTGCATCCTAGATGGTGCATCCTAGATTGTGTATTCTAGATGGTCTATCTTAGATGTTAGATCCTACAATGTGTATCCTAGATTGTGTATCCTGGAAGGTGTTTCCTAGATTGTATATCCTAGATTGTGTATACTAGAATGTGTATCCTAGATTGTGTATCCTGGAAGGTATATCCTAGATTGTTTATAATAGGCAGAGTATCCTAGAAGTTGGATTCTAGAGTGTGTGTCCTAGGTTGTGCGTCCTAGAAAATGTGAAGTAAATTCATTCCAGTTCCTGTCTCAAAGAGGTTCACACTGGCCCACATGAGGTGACAACCCCTGACCCCTCGCCCTCTGAAGGGCTTGGAGGGAAAAGTCCCTGAAAACCCAGAGGAAGGAAACTTTGACAAGGAACCCAGAATACTGATAGCAAGGGGAGCAATATGAAACAGTGGTCAAACAACAAGGTCATAGTAGTCAAATTAAGTCAACCTCTTAAATAAATAGCCACATTTCTAAAAGAAAGTGATGAATAAGGGTAAATAATGAGTTTACAGTGTTAAGTTGATCAATGCAAACTCCAAATAAGAGTGTTTAGCTGCCAAAGAACGAGGAACAATGGCTGAGGAGTAAAGGTGATGTTAATGGACCCGGGGCGGTAAACCACAGCTGTAACCAGGAGCAGCTCTCTTGTATGTTGCTGTTGTAATATATTAAATAGTAAGCGTGCACAATGAATATCCAAAATAATGAAACTCGACGGGCTCAGAGCCATTATACAATGACTCATACACTGTCCTGGCAGTGTGTGTATGTGTGTGCGTGAGTGAGTGTATGTGTCTCCTAGTGCCCTACCGGTCTCATATGGAGGTGGACTAACACCCCCAGATATGCCGGCCAGAGTGCGGAGGGCTGTGAAAGAACAGGAGTAGATATGCTTTCTTTTACCCTTCGCACCTTCTCCCTGTCTCTCTCTCTCTATCAATCTTTCCTGTCCTTCAGTGGTTTCCTCTTTTACAAAAGTTTGCTGCCTATTCGTATGCTGTAACTGCCTCGTTTTCCATGGCGGTTAAGGAATTGTTACTGCTTGATAACACTGTGGCAGCTTCAATTGAATGGCTGCCTACCGTCATACAAAGTGTGTGTTCATGCATATCTGTGTGTGTGTGTGTGTGTGTGTGTGTGTGTGTGTGTGTGTGTGTGTGTGTGTGTGTGTGTGTGTGTGTGTGTGTGTGTGTGTGTGTGTGTGTGTGTGTGTGTGTGTGTGTGTGTGTGTGTGTGTGTGTGTCTGTGTGTATGACTACATGGGCCTTATCTTGCATCCAGCGCAATTGAACTAATCACTGGCGCATGTGACGTTGCTAGTTTTCAACTGGCGCAGAGAGTTCTTTTCCCTCCTGCGCCACGTGTCGATAAATTAGGGAATGATCTTGCGCCCCAAGGGGCGGTTCGGCGAAAGGAGGAGGCGTGTTCTGGCACAAACGTTCCCTGGTGCTATTTTGCAGTTTCAGAAACCAGCGTTGTTCAGATGCTATTTTAAGGGCGCATGCATAATGTTGCTTGTGCACCTTGCACACACACTTTGTTTCTCTCATCTACCTAGCCACACATTCTTGGTAAATTATTTGGGAAAGAACATCACTTTTTTAACTACTTTTAAATCAATGCAACTGCAAACACCGAATGAATGCGGGTGCGCATGTGTGTATGTGTAAAAGAATTGATGAATGCTCGTCCACCTGTTTAAACACACGCAAACCAAACACGTATCGCATAATACAGTCCATGGCAATGTATATTAACGGGGGGACACATGCATATTAGGAACACAAGTCAATAACGATAATGCATACAATACTGATAAGAAACAATGTTTATAATGTATTGCATATATCATTAAATAGAACCACGGTTACCGCATATCATGTGTTTTTTCATATAAGTTTTCTTTGCTGAAATTTATTTGAGGGCTCTGAATTTCTTAAGTTGTGGAAGAAACCTTATTCCAGGTGTGAATTAGGCCCTATTATTTGGCCATAAACTGAGCCATTTGAAGTGTGAAATTCATGTGCATCTGTCTCATCGGAGACTGCAGACGCGCTGCCAAAATATCAACTCGTCAGATTCAAATGCGCTCATGGCTCTTAAAGGGGATGGGAGATGGCACACTCATTGGTGAATTGCACGTTACGTCCAAACCACACCTACGGGTAATTAGGCTACTTCAGACCAACCCTTTTTAGATATGCGCCGGGCACAAGAGTCATTTTTTGCGCCGGCAAAATAGCGACATCGCCATAGAACCGCCCACAAAGCTACTTGCGCTTGGCGCTTCTCACTTGCATTTCAGACCGTTAAAATAGGTCCCCATGTGTGTGTGCCTGTGTGTGTACATTCATATGAGTTTGTGTGTTTGTGTGTGTGTGTGTGTGTGTGTGTCTGTATGCCTTTGCCTGGGCATGTATTGCTGTAACATTTGACGTCTTAACTGTGGGTGGACAGTGTTTATCTCCACCCTGATAGAATATTCAAAACCTCTATGAGGTTATGAATGAGATGATTAATTTGTGCAAGGTCTGGAGACGTACTGAGCTGTGAATGCTAACATGAGTTCATGCCAAGTAAACACTTGGTAGCCTACAATTACATAAAAAACAATGGTAATTTAATAGCAACAATTTAATTCCTTCAATCTGAATGAGGCGAGGTAGCATTGAATCATAAAATAATAATAATCTCTCTTGGTCTCAAATCCTTCATCCTTCATCTTAAAAAAAAAAGCCTGTTTATGTAAGTTTATGTGAAATGTATGTCAGTCCTTGTGCAACGACCTGTGGCCTTCTTTGTAAACATTGATATTTCAAAGTCCTGATATTGTCCTCGTATATGAAGTGGTACTTAATAATCCTTGACAGGACCTCATTATCCTCTTGTCTTTGCGGGGAGAATACAGAGAAAGTAGAAAGAAACGCAACGCTTAGTTAGTCAGCGGCGGATTGTCTGAGGGTGACCTTGAAATTGTCTCACAAAGAAATAAACAAGCACACACATACAAACAAGCACACACACACACACGCACGCACGCACGCACGCACGCACGCACGCACGCACGCACGCACGCACGCACGCACGCACGCACGCACGCACGCACAAACACGCACAAACACATACACACTCTCAAACACACACACACACACACACAAACACGCACACACACACACACACACACACATAGACACACACACACCTCTCACCCCCTCTGATGAGTAATGTGTTTATGTTGGCGGCTGTCACACATTTAACAAGGCAAGACGGTAGACCCTACTCTGTTTAAATACAATTACCAAGACTAATGATGTACACACCACCACTCATGCATGAACAATGGGCTGTGGGAGTGTGTATGTCTATGTTTGTGTGTGTGTGTGTGTGTTGTGTGTGTGTGTGTGTGTGTGTGTGTGTGTGTGTGTGTGTGTGTGTGTGTGTGTGTGTGTGTGTGTGTGTGTGTGTGTGTGTGTGTGTGTGTGTGTGTGTGTGTGTGTGTGTGTGTGTGTGTGTGTGTGTGTGTGTGTGTGTGTGTGTGTGCGTGCGACGTGTGCGTGCGTGTGTGCGTGCGTGCGTGTGTGTGTGTGTGCGTGTGGGGGGTGTGTGGTGTTGGGTGTGTGTGGGTGTGTGTTTGTCTGAGAGAAATGTTTGAATGTGTTACATAACGCTTGTTTAAGGGGTGTGTGTGTTTTTTGCATACAAGTCTGAATCTGTCGAAGTATTTCAGGATGTATGATTTTGTTCTTTGGAAATTGTGTTTTGTGGTTACGTTTGTAAGTTTAGGATATTTATTTTTCATTTGGTCATTAAGTCACAAAGTTGACCTGTGTTTCTGTGTGTTTTTTTTTCTCGGATTGTAAATGTTTCTATAAATCTGTGCGAATGTGTGTTCAAGTATACATAATATGCTATTGGATGGACACTACACTTTGGGAGTGTATGCATTTGTCCCTTCTAAGAGTAACGGTTTGATCTTTTTGCGTAATAAAAGGATCTCCCACTGCGTTATGCAGATATATGAGTATGAGTATCCCAAGGGTGTGTTTGAGGTCACATAGACCCAGGGCCCTATTTTAACGGTCTGAAACGAAAGTGAGAAGCGCCAAGCGCAAGTAGCTTTGTGGGCGGTTCTATGGCGATGTTGCTATTTTACTGGCGCAAAAATGACTTGCGCCCGGCTGAAGTAGTCTGAAGTGGCCTGAAGTAGCCTAATTACCCGTAGGTGTGGTTTGGGTGTATCGTGCAATAAACCAATGAGTGTACCAGCTCCTATCCCTTTTAAGAGCCATGAGCACATTTGAATCTGACGAGTTGATATTTTGACAGCACGTCTGCAGTCTCCGATGAGACAGATGCACATGAATTTCAAACTTCAAATGGCTCAGTTTATTGCCAAATAATAGGGCCTAAATCACACCTGGAATAAGGTTTTTTTCCTCAACTTCAGAAATACTGAGTCCTGAAATACATTTCGGCAAAGAAAACGTAACACACACGGTATGCGGTAACTGTGGTTCTATTTAATGATATACGCAATATATTATAAACATCGTTTCTTATCAGTATTGTATGTATGCATTATCGTTATCGACTTGTATTCCTAATATGCATGTGTCCCCCTGTTAATATACATTGCCATGGACTGTATTATGCTTTACGTGTTTAGATTGCGTGTGTTTAAACCGATGGACGCACACACGCGCACCCGCATTCATTAATTATTTTACGCATACACACACGCGCACCCGCATTCATTCATTCTTTTTAACACTCACTCGCTGTAAAACAATGTTTTCTCACAATCAAATACTCATCAATCCTAAAAGTTATGGGCATGTACACGATGTCTGTGTCAAGAAAACATGTGTTTGCTGTACGGTGTTTGCAGATGCATTGATTTAAAAGTACAACTTATTACAGCTGTATCAGCTGTTCTTTCTCAAATAACTTACCAAGAATGTGTGGCTAGGTTAGAGAAGAAAAGTGTATGCACGAGGTGCACAAGCAGCATTATCCATGCGCCCTTAAAATAGCATCTGAACAACGCGCCACTGACTTTAAACCAGGTATTTCCTGGTTTGTGGCGCAAGTGATTTCTGAAACTGCAAAATAGCACCAGGGAACGTTTGTGCCAGAACACGCCTCCTCCTTTCGCTGAACCGCCCCCTTGGGGCGCAAGATCAGTCCCCTAATTAACCGACGCGTGGCGCAGGAGGGAAAAGAACGCTCTGCGCCAGCTGCAAACTAGCAACGACACATACGCCAGTGAGAAAGTCAATTGCGCCGGATGCAAGATAGGGCCCCCAGTGATATTGGGCCCTATCTTGCATCCGGCGCAAGTGACTTAGTCACTGGCGCATGTGTCATTGCTAGTTTACAACTGGCGCAGAGCGTTCTTTTGCCACCAGCGCCACTCGCCGGTAAATTAGGGAATGATCTTGCGCCCCAAGGGGCGGTTCGGCGGAAGGAGGAGGCGTGTTCTGGCGCAAACGGTATTTTGACGCTTCTGAAAACCATTGCGCTACTGACCAGGAAATACCTGGTTTAAAGTCAGTGGCGCGTTGTTCAGATGCTATTTTAAGGGCGCATGCATACATGCGCATGCGATACATACGGATTGCTTGTGCACCTTGCGCATACACTTTGCTTCTCTCATCTACACGGACAGCAGTTCCCATTTTTGCAAACCATACATAATTAATTTTGTATATAATTTAATATAATAATAATAATATAAATATAATAATATAATATAATTTTGTCCAGCTGCTGAAACAATTACGGCGATTTCCTCCCAAGCCGCTTTCACGGAAGCAATTTTGGGTGGGTTTCTCCCATCCCCATATAAAGCCAAGTCGCGTTCTTTGACTGCTCTGACAAGCACATCGGTATCTTCTGTGGTGAACCTTTCATTGTGTGCGCCTGGCAAACCCGCCATCATAATAGCAATCCGCCATGGAACATGCGCCGATCGTTCTTAAAGGGATGCTGAGAAAACGCTCTGATTTGGTTCATTGCACGTTACGCCCAAACCACACCTACGGGTAATTAGGCTGCTTCAGACCAACCCTTTTGACACTTGCGCCGCGGCGGAAGTGTCATTTATCCGCCTGTAAAATAGCGATAGCGCCGTAGAACCGCCCACAAAGCTACTTGCACTTTCCCACTTGCATTTCAGACCGTTAAAATAGGGCCCATTGTCTTTTGGGTCCTTGAGTGAAATAGTTTAAAACACCGCCTCAACCTGGATCTGAGTTAATGTCACTTTAGATAAAAGTTAGTGAAGAGTAAAAGTTTATGCTATAGAAGTAACGGTAGCAATAGTAATCTGTCTGGGAGGAAATTGTGTTTATGACCCCGTTCCTTGCTCCCCTAGTGCTGGTTGTCGATCAGAGAGAATTCACAAAGAGGTGGATCTCTGTCCGGTTAAATAAAGGTTAAACCAGGGCTTTCCCTCTCCCTTTCGCTCGCTCTCTCTCTCTCTCTCTCTCTCTCTCTCTCTCTCTCTCTCTCTCTCTCTCTCTCTCTCTCTCTCTCTCTCTCTCTCTCTCTCTCTCTCTCTCTCTCTCTCTCTCTCTCTCTCTCTCTCTCTCGCTTTCTCACTCTCTTTCATCCTTCTCCACCACTGTAGAATGTGCCCAACACCATCTCTACCTGAAAGGTCAGCGTTGAAAGAGCGGTTTAGAGCCCAAACACAGCGCAGCGCTGAGAGAACCTCTGAAGGGGAAATAAATTGGATCTCTTCCACAAGACCTCACCTTCCCCACTGAATGTGTCCATCTGTTTTACTTTGTTATTTTACCTTGATGCGCCCACGTTCAATTTCTCTCTCTCTCTCTCTCTCTCTCTCTCTCTCTCTCTCTCTCTCTCTCTCTTCTCTCTCTCTCTCTCTCTCTCTCTCTCTCTCTCTCTCTCTCTCTCTCTCTCTCTCTCTCTCTCTCTCTCTCTCTCTCTCTCTCTCTCTCTCTCTCTCTCTCTCTCTCTAAACCTCCCTCTTTCTCTTTCTATACATCTCTCTTCTCTCTTTCTCTCTCTCTCTCTTTCTCTCTCTCTCTCGCTCTCGCTCTCGATCTCTGTCTCTGTCTCTCTCTTACTATCTCCCTGTTTGTAAAGCTCCCTCTCACTCCTCTCTCTCTCATGTCCAGTGGTTGAAGGATGAGCACAAAGCCAGAATGCTTATCCCCTCTCTGACGTTCTACTTACTCCAACACAATGGGATAACTGAGCCCTGCCTTCCACCTCTCTGGGCTAGCAGAATCTAGAATCTAGTGGTTAGAGGCTCCCAGTCAGTTTGACTCCCAGTCAGAAGGTTGTGAGTTGGATCCCCTCCTCGTCACATTAGCGGGTAGCAGTACTGAGACACAAACAAACACACATACAGTAAGCAAACATACACACACAGCATTCCCAATGGACAGAGAAGCAATGCAATGGAAGCATAGAGAGGACGAGAGAGGGACTCTGAGAACATCTAGAAATAGAAAGGTGAGAGAAAATTAACAGCTTGTCCTCACAAGGGAGGCTGAAAAACGAAATTAAGAGCAGGAGAGAGAGAGAGAGAGAGAGAGAGAGGAGAGAGAGAGGAGAGAGAGAGAGAGAGAGAGAGAGAGAGAGAGAGGAGAGAGAGAGAGAGAGAGAGAGAGAGAGAGAGAGAGAGAGAGAGACACGCACACACAGAGAGACCAAATAGAAATGTACGAGTTTGTAAATTGAAAGGGTATTCAGAAAGGGAGAAAGAGAGATGTGTGGAAATGGGTTTGTATGAGCTGTGCAGAATTCTTTAAAGGTGGATGGCAGACAGGGCTTGCATTTGGGTCTTCTGTGTCTCACAGATAGCACAGTCATAATGATTAACTCTGCTTCAGCGGAGCATCACACCACGCTGGCCAACCCAATGGCTAAGCACTTTGGTCGTCCATCAACAGTTACTGTTTAGTCATTTAGTTTTTGCTTTTAATCCAAGGCCATTTACAGCAAATCTTGTGTGGGGGGCAATGTAGGGGTTCGGGCATCCCGCTCCAGGATACTTACTGGTGAGACTGCAGACATTGAATCATGAATACGTCATACGTGTTGAGCATGTTGGAGCCAACTGCCACTGGTCACTTGCTGCTTGGTCTTCTGTTTGGTCGGTGGGTTAATTGGTCTTCTGTTTGGTTGGTTGATTATTTGGTCTACTGTTTGGTCAGCTGGTGAGTTGGTCTACTTATTGGTTGGTTAGTTAGTTGTTATTCTGTTTGGTCCGTTGGTTAGTTGGTCCTCTGATTGGGCAGCTGGTTAGTTGGTCTAGTGTTTGGTTGGTTAGTTAGTTGTTATTCTGTTTGGTCCGTTGGTTAGTTGTTATTCTGTTTGGTCTGTTGGTTAGTTAGTCTTCTGTTTGGTCCACTTGTTAGTTGGTCCTCTGGTTTGTCAGCTGGTTAGTTGGTCTGGTGTTTGGTTGGTTGGTTAGTTGGCCTTCTGTTTGATCAACTGGCTTGTTGGTCAACTGTTTGGTCGGTTGGTAAATTTGTCTATTGTATGGTCAGCTGCTTAGTTTGTTAGTATGTCTTCTGGCATAATTTATGTTATTGTGGCGCCTGGTTTGTATTCTGATACCTATACCATCTTTATTGAAAATAAAGCTGCAGCTTTATTTTATGATCCAAAACTGGAGCTGCGGCATATTTCCCTGAGCGGCTCCCAGGTAGATTTTGCAAACACAAGACTTCAAAGAAAATAATCTGCACAGTTTTCAGTGATTTGCGTTGGAGTATTAAAACATGAAGTTCCTAATGCCATCCCGATGTAAAGCCCATATGCTCATTAACATCAGAGGTTTGCAAGTAAAAGATAACCTTGTAAAGAAATACACATAGGCATCACTTTATAACCTGACTACAAATCAGGAAACGTTTCCAAAATGTGCTATCAGTCTGTGACTGAGCGTTTCAAGCTTCTGCGTTTTAAGTAAATTGCTTGTAAAAATAAAAGATGTCTGGTTTTCTGAAACTCTGAAAGGCTTTACTGGAGCTTTAATCATCATCTCTTGACCAGTGACACCGCACGGTCGCAGTCGTGGTGCAGTCATAAGGACCATTGTACTATTTCTACAATTTTGTTACGATTTCACGCCAGCATTGTGCAGTACATGTACGTATTTGGGTTTTGGGCAAAGATACGTAGTAAGAGTCATCTTAACTACGGGGTGGCCTATTTGTGTGTTTTGAAACATGCAACCCATTTTTGCTGCTCCAGCAGCTTATAGAAAATGCTGGCATATTGCACAGTATGGTATAGTACCCTGTTTTGTTGAGGTTCTGCACTGTACTGTAGGCCACAGTACAGTGACTGTGTGCCCTGAACTACTGACCAAGACATTTGTAACTGTGTGTAAATTCACTACTGTGTCTTTTTATTCCTGGGCTGATAATTCAAAGGATATGCCTTCGGCATGCTGTCAGGCCAGGATTCAGCCTGGCTGTCTCCACTGTTCTCCTCTTTAGTTCCACCTTCTCATCTTTTGCTGTGTGTTATTTATAAGAAAATGTTGGTTGATGGTTGGAATATTTTTTTTCTTAAACTGTCACCTGAATTGACTCTGTGAATATACTCTGGAGCAAACACCTTCCAGGCTCTCTCTCTCTCTCTCTCTCTCTCTCTCTCTCTCTCTCTCTCTCTCTCTCTCTCTCTCTCTCTCTTCTCTCTTCTCTCTCTCTCTACTTATCTCTATATATATATATATATATATATATATATATATATATATATATATATATATGTAAGGAATAATGCCCGACGAGTTGTCCATTATCAGGAATAAATGGACGACGCGGAGGCCTTAGAACCTGAATTAGAACCTAAATTAAGACCATTCATTTATGTTTTCATGCGTTTTACAATCCAAATTTAAAGTTTTGCTTTGTATATATTTATGATTCGAAATTCGTCCCAACCTTTATACCACAGACCCTCTAGGATCTATAGCATATAACCGCTTTGTCTGATTACAGTTTAATTAATTTTTCACAATTGACCAACTCTTGTTTTGAAGGCTGAACAGACAATTTGACTGAAACTACTTAGCAGATGTCCATATATCAGGGGTTAATGCGCACCCTGCGGCCCATCAGAATTGAGTATTCCCCCAGACCATGGTATAAATATATACATATAATAAATAGATAATAAGAAATAAAGCTGACAACATATCCTTTACACCTAGTTCTGCTCTCTCATCACCATGGTCAAATTCTTCTTAACTCTCGGTCGTGACCGGCTGGTTCTCGGTCTGTATATATACTGTATATATCTCTGCCTCTGTCTTTTTCTCTCTCACTCTCCCACTCTCTTTGTCTCTCTCTTGTCTGTGTCTTGCTCTGTCTGGTTTGATTATCTGTCTCTGTCTCTCTCTTTTTCCCCTTTTCTGACTCTCTCTCTCTCAGTCTCCTTCGGTCAAGTCAGACATTTCCGTCGTGACCTGGAGTCATCGTTTGCCACGGTGCTAGTTAGGGCTTCCCCTTCCTGTTCACCTTTTAGCAGATTCTTTGTTACATGGCTGAGTGGTTGATGCATCAAAAGAAAACCATTACCCTCAAACAACCATAGATGCTGATGTGCTCTTTGGCAAGGTACGCAGGTGCACCATGTCATAGATCAGGAGGACCACACAGCTCACTTGACAAAATTGTTTATGTTGGTTTGTTAAGGATGACTGATTCCCATTGAGCAGCCATGTTGGCACTAGCAGAGAAATGAGTGGTTGCCAAAGGGCTTAATTGGGTGCATGATCTAAAAGCCAAAAGCTGGAAGAAATCTATTAAGAATGTGCTGGTGTAACAAAGGATTCCCAAAAAGGTTCCCATTATTTGGGAATATATTTGGTTACCGAAATAGTCTGTCCTGCTTCTTGTCAAACATCAGGACAAAATCTATATCAGGGACATTTTTTTACTCTCAAATCGTCACGGTGAGAGGGAATGTGTTAATAACCACTTCTGCCTCTATTAAGTGACATTTGATGCTTAAGCTAGGTATAACTTTCAAAGGGAAATGGGAACTTTGGAAACAAATTAAAGTTGGATCTGTGGAAATGACATGCGGGTGATTTTACGCGGGATTAGGTCCTAATCCTGAATTAATCCCACAAGAGGGAGAGGTAACTGGCTAAGTGTCAGTTATCTGTGAAGCCGCTCGAACTGACAAACAAAACGCTTGACTCGTCTCACTCCCTCAGCCCGAAATTACCATCCTAAAAAAAAAATAACAATCATGCGGCATGAAAGTGTTTTTTGTTTTGTTACACATCATAAAATGGAAAGGCCTAATAAATTGCAATTTACAATTTAGGAAGTTCTAAAAAATAATGAAAAGGTATTCCCTTAGTGTTAATGTTGTTTTCATTTGATTGCATCTTTAAAAAAGATGAAATGTATCATCACACGACTCACACATATTTTTAATTGAACATGAATAATTACTAACAGAAATAGATCTGGTTCTAATTTTATGTGTCAAAATATCTTTCTCAGGCTTTAATAGGATTTTAATGAAATAATTATGCCATCAAATGGATTAATCATGGCGTTGCAATACCTTCAAGGGATTTGGTGGTACGGGTATTAGATTCCAGATCAGTATTTTTCTTTCTTCTTTCGATTTAATATAACCTCTCTCATTCTTAATCCTCTTCTTTAAGAAATTATACCTGGACTCCACTAAATTAACACCATCTGGGGATTACCAGTGTAACAATTTCATGCCTTTGATTAATTAGTTATCCCCTGATTAACGCTAACACCTTTCTCTTTCTTTCATTCTCTGATTCAATCATCTCTCTCTCTATCTCCATTGGATCGCTCTATTTCCTCTCAGGTTCTCCTGATTCCCTGTGAGGTCCTTCCTTCTCACCATCGCAGGCATTGACACTCCACCGTACATGGACCATGAAAAGTAGTTTAGGCTCCGCCATCCAACGCCTGTCCACTTAAAACACCTAAAATGGCGGCCGGATGCCCCTCTAAACAGCCAGCTAATCTCTAATCAAGCTGGGGATACCCACTTCCTTTTTTTAACTGAACCGACTTTCCGGCCTACTGGAGGGTGTTTCCCTGCCTGACTCGCTGATAAAGCTCCACCCTCTGCTGGTGTACGGGCGGTTAATTAGCCGGTCGTCACCACCAACCACCAACAACACCACCCCACCACTCCCTCTTTGAGGTCTTTCAGGACAAGGGTCCCAGACAACCCTAATTCTTCACAATGGCCGGCAGAACCCATCTCAGCTCCTTCTGCGCCTCCTCTCTTTCACCCTCCCTGCTCCTCTCGCTCCTGCTGTCGGCCCTGGTGCTCCTGCGGCTGCCCGGGCCGGTCCGGGGGGACTGCTGGCTCATAGAGGGGGATAAGGGGTACGTCTGGCTGGCTATCTGCAGCCAGAACCAGCCTCCATACGAGACCATCCCCCAGCACATCAACAACACGGTTCGTATCAGCAAAAATCATCACGAACATATCATTTGTTTGTATATGTTCTTTCATCTATTCATATTTTGTCTTTCAAATATTTTTACATGAAAGATAAATTGAATTATTAAGTCGTCGCATAATATGTTTCGTATGCTGATGATGACAGTGATGAGGAAAGTGAGGATGATGATGGTAAGGATGATGATGTTGATCATGCTTATGACCTATGTTGGTGATGAAGATGCTAAGGATGATGATGTTGTTGATGATGATGGTAAGGATGATGAGGATGGTGCAGATGAAGATGTCGGTGATGAGGATAATGGTAAGGATGATGATGGGTGTAATGCGAGGGTGATGGTGATGATGCTGTGGATAACGATGACGGCGATGATGATGGTTGTGATTCTACGTCTTGGGTGCTCAGGTGCATGACTTGCGTCTGAACGAGAACAAGCTGAAGGCGGTGCTGTTCACCTCGATGTACCGTTTCACCAACCTCACGGACCTCAACCTCACAAAGAACGACATCAACTACATTGAGGACGGGGCCTTTGCCGGCCAGGCAAACCTTCAGGTCAGGCCTCTGAGGCGTAGACCTCCACATGAACATGAAAATATAGAAAATATGTTAGGCTGCTTAAACACAATGGACATTTACCTAACCTTTAGATCATGGTCAGACCGCTGGAACGTAGTTTTCAAATAAACAGGAAAATATAGAGAATATGCAGGCTGATTTAACACAATGGACATTTGCTTAACCTTATGATCCGTGTCTGACCGCTAGGACCTATTCTTCAAGCTTCTAATAAGTCCCCCGATTTGAAATGTGGCTGTAAATGGCAGGAAGTACAGGACAGTAAAAGGATTTAAAAATAGACAAAACATTTTAATAAGAGTAAAAGAGACATACATTTGAGATGGCAATTACAATAGCAAACAGACCAGGGCCCAGTTTCCCGAAAGCATCGTTAGCCTAAGTGGATCGATAAGTGCGTCGTACGAGTATCGTACAGTTTTCACACCGTTTCCCGAAAGCATCGTTGGTAACGAACGTCGTAAAAACGCTCGTAGCTAACGAGTACTCCAGGGTACTCGTAGGACGCTGTATAGACCATCTTTAGCCTACTATAGCCTCAGTGGCGCCACCAGCGGACATTCCTAGTATTGGATGCGTTTTATTAAAATAGGCATAGGCCTACATCCAATACCACGGAATGCCCAGCTTGAGCCATTTCGCAACCAAAAACAGTGGTTACCGCCGATATATTAGGCCTACTCAAAGACGACTGATTTAAACAGCAAAGATAGATGTTAGAAGTCAACAACAATATAATTTATTGCAGCAATTCGCCCAGACAGGGCGAACCGGACACCGACGGGACACGGAGGCGCTTCGACCTGAAGGCGGGGCTTATTTTCGATAATGAGCGGCTACTTGCCAAACGAAAAGATAACTTCACAAGGCGTCTTTTTACAATTTATTTGTTACCGTACGTAGTGTTGATCAGCAGAGAAATAGTTAGCCAAAGACGTTGACGTCGCTTATCAACCGAAGAAGCTGGCGTTGTTGTGAAGTCCCATGAAGTGAACGGAGCGTCCCACGGCATGGAGAAGAGCCATGTCATAATAGCCCATATTTAAGTCCAATACGGAATATGGAACCATAACTCGAACGCCTACTTCACCAAGCTCTCCTAATCGGGTCAGCAATAGCCGTCTTTGAATGATCATGAATGAATGGAACGTTGCATTTTTTATGTCTACAAATATTCTCTATAGAGAGTCAATCAATGAAACCTTATGGAATCAGATAAAGTCGGCTCTCTTGCTGCGCTAAGTATATTTCAGAAATCACTCAGCACATTAAGATAAATGTAGTTGTCACACAAGCTATTTTGGATTTTTGTAATATGGAATTATTTCAGAGGGGGAAATCCCGTGAATAAATGTATGCACAGTGCGTTCAGGATTAGGACTGATATACAGTATATGTCGGCCTAGGCCTAATCAATTGTGTTTTAATATCTTTAGCATTCATATTATTGCACTCTATGGCACTCTAGGCTACTCTGCGGTTGGCGTTGATGGACAGATATTTTAACCCTTTTTAACCCCATTTTCCTGCGACATTCCTGCGTCTCCCCCTGCGTCATAGACCGTTTCAGCACCATGTCAGTGGACAGGTACAATCCTACGAACGTCGTGAGTGCAGCGAATGCGCTTTCATGTTAAGAGGAGTTTCGGGAAACGCTCCAAAGAAATTACAGATGATTCGAAAGCTCCTTCGTTAGAATGATCGTACGAGCGAAGATCCATCGTTATCGGGAAACGGGGCCCAGATCAAGCAAAATGTAGGGAAAGTTGAATTTCTTTGTAGGGATCCTTGACATTTAATGGGAGCAATTTCAGAGGACATAGATTGATGGGGTGCTGTTGCCCCAAAGGATTACGGCTGCAGTGTTCATGCCCAATACTAGAACACTTTCAAACAATTTTGTATGCATCATACCGCTACACCCAAATTGAAAAACAGGGTCCTGGTTGAAAAAGCCTGAAGCTCTTCTTATGAATCGTTCCAACTGTAATATGACTCAACCAACATCGGATTATAGTTTCCACTGTGTTGCTTCTAACAATGTGGGTGATCCAACCACATGTCATTAAAAACAATCACACATACTTAAATAACAGATTGAGGTCCAACACCGATGGCAACACACATATTCAACACTACACAATCCGGTATTAAGACTCCATTTCATGTCTTGTCCAGGTGCTCCAGCTGGGTTACAACAAGCTGACCAACCTGAGCGAGGGCATGCTGCGCGGCCTGGGCCGCATGCAGTGCCTCTTCCTCCAGCACAACCTCATCGAGGTCATCGCCACAAATGCGTTCTGGGAGTGCCCGAGCCTCAGCAGCCTGGACCTGTCCTCCAACAAGCTGAGCCGCCTCGACCCGTCAACCTTTCACCTCGCTTAACCGACTCATGGTGTGCGAGCTGGCGGGAAACCCGTTCCACTGTGGCTGTGAGCTCTACAGCTTCCTCACCTGGCTGGAGGCGATTCAACAACGTCACACACACCTACGACCGGCTCCAGTGCGAGACCCCTCGTGAGCTGCTCGGCTACCCACTTTTGAGCCCCTTGCCCGGGCACGGGAGGAATGCTCGCTCCATCCTCTCCACCACCTGCCGGGACGGTATTTACATCCCGGGGATACCCTCCCTGGGCCCTGACATGGACGGGTCAGGTGAGGGGTATCATAACCCGGATCAGGGTCTCTATCACCAGCCCACAGCCACCTCCACCGCTGAACCCTTAAATAGCCACAAGATCTCCATCAAGCTGCAGAGTGTGTCCTTCTTCACAGCCTCGCTTCAGGTGCAGATCCCCAAGCCCTTCAGCAAGATGTACATCCTGACGCAGTACAACCAGTCCTCTGTGGTCGACATCATGCCTCTGAAGAACAGGGTGGAGGTGATCATGCTGGACAAGCTCAACGCCCACACCAACTACACTATCTGCGTGGCGTCCATCAGCAAGTCCCAGCGCTACAACCACACCTGTGTGGCCTTCGCCACGCGAGTGCTGGGCTTGGAGGACCTGGGCCCCAACCCGTCCACCACCACCCACTACATCATGACCATCCTGGGCTGCCTGTTCGGCATGGTGATCGTGCTGGGTCTCGTCTACTACTGTCTCCGGCGGCGACGCATCGCGGAGGAGAAGGAGAAAGCCATCAGTGTGAAGAAGACCATCCTGGAGATGAGGTGCGTGGAGTTTGGGTCATCTGAACATGCCATTTCTGAATACAGAAATGACATAATCAGATGTTTTCTGAATGTATGTTTTGATAATGGATTATTGTGTATATTGTTCAAAATTGAAATAGATACATATTGCACCTTTGGTTGGCATCTCTTAAACTCATTTCAAATTGTGAATAGGTTTGGCTACCTAGTTTTACTTTGAATTTGCAAAAGTCCTTCCCTTTATACATATTAACCTACATAATTGCACTGTGGAGGCCTTAAACTCAAGCATTTCGTTATGGCTAATGGATGTTTCATGAATGTGCATATGATGATCAACATACGCAGCTTAAATTTTGGGATAACTTTATTTTAGGTACGGTCCCGAGGCGGCAGCAGCAGTGTCTAACGACCCTGGGTCCGTCCAGCGTCTCCAGGACCAGACCCACCACCAGCACCACCACACCGCGGGGTCTGGGGGAAAGATGACCCCATCTGCCTCCTCCAGCACAGGCATGCTCCACGGCTCAGCCAACACCAGCTCCTCCCGGCTCTCCACCCTGCCTCAGGTGGAGAAAATGGCCAGCGCCTTCAACGAGGCCCTCGGTAACAAGAACAACTACATGGATGTGAGGACCGGCGCGGTGGCCGGTGAGGGCAGGGAGGGTGGCGTGATGAGTGGGGGAGGAGATGCGTTGGTGGACATGTGCGGCCTGGGGGAGAACGGTTCCGACGGCAAGGAGGACTCGGACGACGACGGGCGTGGCTCGGCCTCTGAGATCTCCACCATCGCCAAGGAGGTGGACAAGGTCAACCAGATCATCAACAACTGCATCGATGCCCTGAAGCTGGACGCCTCGGCCAACGCCTCTGTGGCCACGTCTGACGCCAACATCCCCGTCTCCGTGGCCCAGCCTCCTGTCTGCATCACCTCTCTCCCCCGCGGCCTTCTACCCCTCTCCCCTGGCCACCCGGCCGATCTGATCATGTCCTCCTCCCCCAAGATGCACTCCAAACCCCATCCCCAAGCTCACCCCCAGACCCACATCCAGCCCCACCCCCAGACCCACATCCAGCCACACCCCCAGACCCACATCCAGTCACACCCCCAGACTCACATCCAGACACACCCCCAGACCCACCAGCCACACCCCCAGACTCACATCCAGCCACACCCCCAGACCCACATCCAGCCACACCCCCAGACCCACATCCAGCCACACCCCCAACCCCACATCCAGCTGCACCCCCAGACCCACATCCAGCCACACCCCCAGCTCCATCCGCAGGCCCACCCTCCCTCCATGGCACCGGTGCCCCTGGTCATACCGCTGTCCGAGCGTCCAGGAATCAGTGGTGGTGGCTTCCTCTCCCCACCCTACCGAGACCCTCCACCGGCCAACGCTGTACGGCCCTTCCAGAGGCAGCTGAGTGCGGACCCCCCCACCACTGCTGGCATGAAGAACCGGTGTGGTGTGCCTTCCGCAGGGGGCTCCATGAGGAACGCTCCACGGGTGCTCAGCATGGATGTTCCCGACCAGCGCAACCAGGAGAACCCGGGCAAATACCCTGCGGAGGGGAAGGGCGGCTCTGCAGAATGTGGCGGGGGAGCGGTGATGGTGGGAAACGGAGGCGCCGGTGTAGGAGGTGGGGGAGCCAATGGAAACGGTATCGGGAATGGCAGCGGCAACGGTGGGGTGCGAGTGAACGGTGGAGGAATGGCTTGTGGCAATGGCAATGGTGGTGGGGTCTTGGCAGGACCTGGGCAGCAGCAGCATCAGCAGCAGCAGCAGCAGCAAGCAGCAGCAGCATCAGCAGCAGCAGCATCAGCTGCAGCAGCAGCATCAGCAGCAGCAGCATCAACAGCAGCAGCATCAGCAGCAACATCAGCAGCAGCAACATCAGCAGCAGCAGCACCACCACCACCATTTGGAGGTGCAGCCTGAACACCACAGCTCCGAGCACCGCCACTCCTTCCCCGCACTCTACTACGAGGGCCCCAACGACTCGCCCCTGCCCGTCCAGAAGGCCTCATTCCTCAAGCCTTTGGGGCGTGCAAAGCGGGACACCTCAGCGGCCTACTCCCAGCTCTCGCCCGCTCGCCACCACAACTACAACTCAGGGTACTCCTCCAGCCCTGAGTACTCCTCCGAGACCACACTGAGGATCTGGGAGCGCTTCAGGCCCTACAAGAAGAACCCCCGCGAGGAAGCGTCCTACATAGCAGCGGGCCATGCTCTGCGCAAAAAGGTGCAGTTCGCTAAAGATGAGGATCTCCACGACATCTTGGACTACTGGAAAGGGGTGTCTGCCCAGCAGAAGTTGTAATCTTCTCCAGCAGGAATGGAAGATGTTGGTGGGTGAGGAGGAGGAGGAGGAGGAGGAGGAGGAGGGAGGAGGAGGAGGAGGAGGAGGAGGAGGAGGAGGAGGAGGAGGAGGAGTAGAAGTGTGTCTTAAAGGTTTGACAGACAGAAGACTTGAGCTACAAGGAGAAAGCGTATAGTGTGAATATATAAGGAGGACAAAAAGGTTCGGGTTTTTAACATTTTAATGAAACATGGGCGTTTTCTTATACATTCAAATACAATTCGGGAGGTGGTGTGCCGGAACATGGTGGCTCTGTACCACGCCACGCTGCTCAGTGATAAGGGAACAATAGGAACGGGTCTCCCTCTTGCTGAACACTCCTGGTGCTCGCAGGCTTCTGTGGGCTGGCCTCGTTTTCCTCTGATGATCCAACGGAGGTTGCTGACGAGCAGGTGTCCTGATGCCTCATTAGTCGGTCCACGGAAGCCGGGCTATCTCACCAGAAACAGCCTCGTTCACAAGTTAAACCCCTTCCCTCACTTTCGCTCACTAATCCTATCAAGCCGCCATTCATACAAAAAATAACAATCATTCCAGTGCTCAGGCAGCCCCTGCCCCCTCCTACTGAAGCGTCGTTTAGAGAGATAATGAGGTATTAAGTGCGTTTGTTTTAGCATAGCCTGAATCGCTCTTCTTCGTGGGAGTGCATTAAGGCAAAGGGGTATTGTGCTGATTATTGTGGCTGGTAATTAGCAAAAAAAAAAAGGGTTCACTCGGAACAGGATGTCTGAAATGATGCCACAGAAATGGCCCAGGGAAGTGATCCTTTTGTTTCTAGGGGAATACCAGGTAAAGAGCATTAATCAGCTGCTAGCAACATCCGACTTCACAGCCTGCATGGGAAACTGTGTGCATTCTTGCGTAACTGAGTTGCGGGGGAGAATGAGGTACGGTCTTGGTTTCAAAGCAGCCTGAGTTCATAGGGGGGGGGGGGGGATTTGCATAAAGACATAATGTGGAACCATATCGACCTCCTTCCTGATAATTCAGTTAATTTATAGTAATCAATTTTCCTCCCCTAAACTTTTTTTTTTTATTGGGCAGCCTATTTTCTTATTTACAGATATGGCATTTTCCCTTTTGACGAAAAGAAGCGACACAGGATCAATTTACATTTTAATAGAGTCATCTGGAAGCGGCTCCTCTGGTTCTGTCTGTGTGAGGTGACGCAACATCAGCTGCAAAAGCTAAAGCGGCGGCAGACAGTCACATCAAGGAGATAGAGGGGGTGGAGAACAGCTTGGGCGTCCACAGCATCATGGTTTGAAACAGATAAGGCTTGGGGAATGTTATTCCATTTCTAGGCCAAGATGTAATTAAACCCCAGCCAGAGAGTGGAGTGGGGCACTCTGCACTCCACTAAACAGTGAGTTAAAAGCCAGAGAAAAAACAAGCCAACACAACAGTTAGGGAGGACCCTGAGGGCTCCAAACAGCCTTGATCCGGAGGGCCTTTGGTCCAGTGTTGTGGCGTACACTTTGTGGTCGGGGCGATTGCATGTGGATCTGGCTGTGCTGTTGAAGGTCCTCGAAGATTAGAAGAAAATGTAGGCGACGGGGGGAGAAACTGTGTTTCAACGTCACTGTACATATAAATCTAATTTTGAGTTTGATTTGAATTAAAACCAAAGTGTAAAGGAACGAGGCTTGGTCAACGTCCACTTGAAGTGGACGTTTCTCAGCTCCCTGTCGTTTACTTTCTGGCTTGGACCATGATCACAAGTGTTGGAGGCAAAATTGGCCACCTTCTTAAAGGGGGTGATATTATGCCACCAGGTGTGAGTGTGATTAGCCATTACAAGCCTTTTGAAAATCTGCCTTTTCCTTTTCCATCATACATCTAGGTGGACACTCCCACTTGTGATTTCATTAAAACACAGGAAAAGGCAGATTTTCAAACAGCTTTTAACTGCTAATCATCCTCACAGCGGATCACCCCTTTAACTTCACCAAGTTAGTTTAGCCTTTAGGCTAGAATACAAAAGTCAGCCTCAGTTTTCTACTATTCATCACTCACACAAGTGTGTGCTTTATCGCTCACCATGTTCGACAGATATTATTATATTCCCAATAAAATATTATTATCCAAAAGTACATCCATAAAGTAATTTGCTATCGTTGTTTCTTGTGCCTCAAGATTTAGAGTTTGATTGAGACTATACTCCCTAGCCTCATCCTCTCCCTACCTTTACCCTCACACCCCGACCCGCCTCTCTGTTCTTACCGGGTGTGTCCCCTGTGTCTGGTCACTTCTAACCCTTCCTGGCAGGTACAACCCCCCTGTGACTTTTTACTTAACCACGATTGTCAGGTTTTTCAGTTTGCATTCCTGTTGCATTTTGGGTTGGACCCAGGCCAAGGTGAACCGGTCCCAGAGATACAACCCCTTCTGGCTGTTAGTCTGACATCTTGAGCCTGATGGATTGGGAAAGACCAACCCCCCTGGCTTCTTGAGCCTGATTGTTTGGGATAGACCAACCCTCAGTCTCTAGGCCTATGGCAAGCCCCGTCCCATTCGATCTTTCACCACAGGGCTAGTTCTCACCTTCTCTTTGAAACTGCAGTTCTGGTCCAACAGGGGAGCTAGCATGTTCTCTTGCAGCTATCAGACAGACAGTCGTCTACAATTATTTGGTAGGAGGATCTTTTTGGGCCGCAGATATTTTTCAGGTCAGATATCTCTTAAGCTCCTCCACAAGGTTGAGGTCCGCTGAGATCTGTTCTTAAAAAGATGAAAGCACTCATGGTCCACGGCCAACCAACACAAGAGAAAATAGTCCTCCATGCTTCCTACTGTTGTTTTGATCCGAGCTCTTGAAAGTAACGCGTGCACAAACCCCAATGCCCCCGGCCTAGGTCGCTGATACAGTCCACTGACCTCAAAGGCAGCTTCACACTCCCAACGTCTGATCAACGCAACAGTCAGGAAAAAAGTTAAACTCCCTTTGCGGGCACTTAGCTGGAGAACCCTGGCTGACATGTTAACCCTTTTTACACATGTCAAGAGCCTCAATGCGGGGTTCAGAAGGCTGTAAATCTGTTGTTGTTGTATTCAGTAGCGCACCAGCACTACGGCATGGATGGAGGCTACATCACAGGAAAGGTGGATATGTGCCCGCCATGTCTAAGGCCTTTCATTGTACTGAAAACCATATACAGTTTTTTTTAGGGTTATTTAGTGCGAGTGGGATTTCACAAGTAGCAGTAGTTGTCTTCGTGTAATGGTCAATGGGGCAGCCTTTCCTTATCCGCCTTACAGCCTGCAGTGATGTTAGCACCATGGTGGAAGCGCATGTGATAAATGTCAGGTTGCAGGGGTGACAAAGCATTCGGATTGCCCTCTTTCCTCTTCTTATCTCTAGTGGCTGCAGTTGGTTTTGCTGTTATCTGGTCCAAATCCCTTTGGTTCTCCTTGCGTTCACTTCGTCATCTGTATACGACACACTGAGGTGCGACGTGCCATTGTGACCAAACCTCGTTCCTAATCTTCAGTGTTTCACATCAAATATTTCAATTGTTTTATAGTGGATATATTAACACTTATGGGATATTTTTGAGATCTTCACGCCTACTTGTGATGTTCCAAAATGGTAATTTCTGAAATGGCGCATCAGACCTGGGGCTGAAATAGGGGGCGCTTTAATGGCCGCAAAAAATGGTTTACAGGATGGTGGCAGATTGGCTTAAGGGGAAATATAACGAAACTTTTCTAACTCTGACTTGATGTTGTTGTAGACAATACAACCATCTTCCCCAAGGAGCACATTGATGCACAAGGTGAGGTACCCCTGAGTGTTGGAAGACCTGGAAAAATTCTGTAAAACACAATCGATACAGAAAGTGTCAGAGCGGCTCTCTGAAAGGCTGCCCTCTGAGACGTGTTTCCCCTAACCCTGAGGTGCTCCCTGGTTGCTGCCTCAGTTTAATAAAAACTAAATAATTATCCAGAAAATGTAATGTTCAGCCGGGAGGGAGACACAGCCAGGGTAAAATACATTCTACATAGAACACACATACTGTGGTTTACACAGCATTCTCTCTCTCTCACGGCTTTCGTCTCTGTAAAAGGAGGGCCATCCGCCCGAGGCTTGGGAGAGGTGTCGTCTTGTAATTTAAGATTCTCACTGATGGCGCAATCTAACCTCAAACTCAAGAACACTGCCCTCGTGAACTAACCACTGTTCACTCCTTAGTGTAGCGGTAACTGTGACTCCCAATTCACTCCCCACTCAGCTGGTGTGGCATACAATATGTACCATGTTCTGTTACTGTCCCGTTAACACACACGTTGTTTGCTGTGAATTCTCAATGTCAGTCCAGGGTAGCGTGTGTTGACTTCACCCCCAAGACAGCACATCTGCTTATGCGCTACCAATTTTGTTTTGCTTTGGGTTGTTACATTTTTTAAACATTATTATTCCTTTCATAACATTTTATGTGATTTTCATAGAAACAGCTCTGATATTGGGTAATACTATTCCTTGTCAGTCCGTTGAACATCAGCTCATGTCATCAAAATCGTAAGCCTAGCTTTATGCTAGGTTTTAGCTATTAAGCAGGCATTAACTGCACTAATCTCTGCCGCTTCGAGCTCCCCTCCACAGAGCTTGACAGGGAATGAGTCCCCTGGCGCCTCATAGCAATTGTGCTAGGCTGTGCCCTTTAGCGCTAAACTTGGGTAGAAGCAACCGTTTTAACTGTTCCAAGCCTTAGAGCTGGAAAGGAGAACTGGGCGTCTGGCTTTGGGGATTCAGAAGATGACGTTTGCTGCTGTTGACATGGAGTTTTAAGACTAAGTTGATTGATTAGGCTGGATTTATTGATCAACCGATCACTTGATTGATTGACTTACTGTGTGCCCTTGTGAAACCTATAAACACATACACATACACACACACAAACCACACGCGCATGCTCAAACGAGGGACAGTCGCTACCGGTGGCCAACTGTGAAAACACACACACACACAAACACAAACATACATACAACACAGACTAATGTAGAGACAAAGTAAATAAATATAAAAATGTACGTGTTTGAATAGAGTATAGTTATAACGTCATATGGACATACATACTGAGAACCTACACAGGCACAAGAAGACACAACCACAGGTGTCTTTTCAAATGCACAAAGATACACAGACATGATCACACGCTCACACACACACACACACACACACACACACACACACACACACACACACACACACACACACACACACACACACACACACACACACACACACACACACACACACACACACACACACACACACACAGCACCCACTTGCCAGATGTACACCTACCTACAGAACATATGGACAGAATCTTTCTATTCTACGTTTACAGACACAAATGGTCGTATATTCAAGTGCCAAAACGGCGAGTTACACTGAGTTGGAGGAGAAGGAGGAGGAAGAGGAGTGGGTGGAGGAGAAGGAGGTGGACCAAGAACCAAACCTCAGTAGAAAAGATCTCTTGTTCTGTGATTTATCTGTTATATCAACGCCTTGGTTACAATCAATGCATTTTTTCTTCTTCTGTGCTGTTTTTATTGTGTTATTTGAATGATCTGTTGTGGTGAAGAAGGTCAATGTTAATGAACTGATAGAAGGGGGGGGGGTGGAGGTAGGGGGGGGGGCACAGGGTCCAGTGTCTCGTATATTCCTCTGATCTGTCTCCATGGTAACAAGGGCACCCCAGCATCTAGGGTGGCCAAAGTGTGGCAAAGTGTGCCAAGATACCACATTACCCCCGAAAATTATCTTATGAAAATCATATGTGTTGGAATGTGTGGATGTGGTGCATGTACTACTTTAATCTCAACAAAAGGGAAATACACTTATATTTAATCAACACTGTGACAAACATGGAGGTCATTCATAGACACTGTCTTTTTAAATTTGAATAGTTAAATACACTTACAGATCAATGGTAGTCAGAGCTAAGCTAGTGTCAGCTCTGGCCTTTCCAAACCCATGTTCCCCAGTGTCTCTCTTAGACAGCAGAGCAACCATTTTAGTGGTCCAGACCAAGCGATTTACATTGTCTCATCAATGTGCGTGTGTGTGTGTGTGTGTGTGTGTGTGTGTGTGTGTGTGTGTGTGTGTGTGTGTGTGGTGTGTGTTGTGTGTGTGTGTGTGTGTTGTGTGTGTGTGTGTGTGTGTGTGTGGTGTGTGTGTGTGTGTTCCTTTGTGTGTTTACGTTCTCTGACTGGAGCTGTTTTGCATTTAAAGACATGTCGTTTTTGAACATCAATTATAAATCTGAAGGCTGTGTGGGTGTGAGGCTGTGTGTGGGTGTATGTGTTCGAGAGAATTTGTGCTTTGTGTGTGTGTGTGTGTGTGTGTGTGTGTGTGTGTGTGTGTGTGTGTGTGTGTGTGTGTGTGGTGTGTTGTGCGTGTGCGTGTGTGTGTGTGTGTGTTTGCGCTGTGTTATGAGGTGTAAGTGGTTTGATTGTCCGAGTATTGTGATTCTGTGTGAGAGACGGAGTGTGTCTGTGTGGGTGTGTGTTTGTGTTAGCAGATTGTTTGGGGGTTGATGACCAAGATAACTGAAGGGATTTTAATCAATCTGTCTGCTGCATTTGCAAGAGACCACACTTGCATTTTCTTTCTGTCACACACCCACGTACACACGCACAAACACACACAGACACACAAAAAATGCCCAATAGAGCTAGAATATCTGCATTCGTAAACTGACTTGATTAATGACAGTAGGCCACAAGCGCATTTGTGTTCTATTAACAACACACACACATGAGGTTTCCCTCCTTTCTGCTGTCAGGTGACCCAGGAACCCTTTCAACATGGCCCATATTAGCATCAGCACTGCAGGTTAGCAATCCTTTCTGACTGCGATCACCGTGAGCTCCCTACGCAAAGGCTAAATGTTAAACCAGTGCCGGGCTAAACATACTCATTCACACAGACACACACAGACACGCACAATCACACCATACAGGGTTTCTGTAAGATAGAATCACAGTTGTTAACTGGTGTGCATTTGTTTGCATGAAACACACAATTATTTTGGCTTAGTCTAATGGTTAATGTGTTTGACTCCCTGTCGAAAGGTTCTGGGGTCAAACTCCACTGATGTTATCCCTGACCAAGATGCCCTAACCCCTACCTGCTCCTTCTGGACTTGATCCTACAATACACATACAGGCATTTGCTAAATGACTTACTAGTAATTGAAGTCTATATATATACAGTTTCTACTGTAGAGTATCTGAAGTTTTAACAGTGTCTTATCTATCAATATCTACTCTGAAGACCATATTATATTCTTAGGTTTTGTTTATATAAATAATAATTATAAACTGTATCCACGTATAGTATATATATATATATATATATATATATATATACATATATGTGTATGTATAAGCGTTTATACGTATATACTATATACATATACACATATTTATATATGAAACAAAATGTGTATATAGTTTTATATTTCTAAACATACATATACATACATATGTATGTGTGTGTATAATATATGTACATGTATGTATCTAAAGATATATATAGAGTATATCTTTATATATATGTCTGTATAATGTCTGTATATATATATATATATATATATATATATATATATATATATATATATATATATATATATATATATATATATATATATACAGACATATTATATACTGTACATACAACTACAGAATACTACAATGTATACGTAAGGGATATGGTACAGCCAGCTATTCTTTATCGCAAAATGAATGCGATTATTTATTCAATGTTTTCATTATTTCACGATAATGACCAGCGTGCTGTACAATATCCCATGTGTTACACAGCTAATGGTTTTCTTCATTAAAAAGATACGTTATTACTTCTACGAGATTGCGTAGAATGCTGTAATTGGCCAACCAGAATTTAGTGTTCAAAAAAGCTGTGTGATACATATTATACATGCTATAGTTGTTCTCAGAGATTGGGTGTGGTATTGTTGTGAGGTTTTTGTGTGTAATCAGGTCCCTGCAGAGAGGGGTGTGTTCAAATATGACCCGTATTGTAGCGCAATGCTGCAGCAAACACACACACACACACACACACACACACACACCGCATGCGCATGGCATGCCCTCTTTCCAACAGCATCACTTAAATAATAATTGCCGTGGCAATTACCAACTCTAGGACACGATCAAAGGGAATCCCACAACTGCTCATACCACTATAGCCCCAGAGATAATACACGCACACACACACACACGCACGCACGCATGCACGCACGCACGCACGCACGCACGCACGCACACACACACACACACACACATGGATCAGCGTGCAAAGTAAAACAAAACTATGAGTGTTAATCTGGGCTAGAATGCAGGAGATAGTAGAATATTATAATAACAGTAACTGCTGTTTATGTTATGAGGATTTAGTGTTGAAATGTGCATGGCTGCTGTTCTTGTGTTTCATTAATGTGTGTGTGTGTGTGTGTTGTGTGTGTGTGTGTGTGTGGTGTGTGTGTGTGTGTGTGTGTGTGTGTGTGTGTGTGTGTGTGTGTGTGTGTGTGTGTGTGTGTGTGTGTGTGTGTGTGTGTGTGTGTGTGTGTGTGTGTGTGTGTGTGTGTGTTTGCTGATGCCCAGGGAGTTGATCACACTGCAACACAAACTGTTGCCGGGGGCAACGGGCGGAACACTGGCGGTGACTATCAGAACAGCCACTCGCTTTAATTGCCTCCACAGGTTCATCCGCCATTCAGCTAGCTAACTGTAGCTGACACCCTGCTGAGTGTGTTCTGGACACACACACAGGACACAAAACACAAAGGACAGACATGGACATGCTGGATTCAATTAAAATTTATTTCAATGGATTTTAAATAATGGATTCATTTTTCAAAGTTGTTCCAAAGCAAAGGACGAAACAGACCAAAACTTTGATTAAATAAGAGAAATCTGTACATTTATTTGACATTAATGTAGATGCCCTTATGCAGTTATGTGGACTATTTACAGACACAGTACATTACAAACAGTAAGTATCCCCATATACACAAATTAATTCACATAATCATGTATTCATTTAGCAGATGCTTTAATCCACACAGACTTCACAGGGAGTCTAACACCTAACAAAGCAATGCAGTGAATATATTTCATAACAACATTAAGTTCTGCACTACGTTGGGGACAATGAAACAGCCTGTGCGTAGGTGTGTGTGTGTGTGTCTGTGTTTGTGTGTGTGTGTGTGTGTGTGTGTGTGTGTGTGTGTGTGTGTGTGTGTGTGTGTGTGTGTGTGTGTGTGTGTGTGTGTGTGTGTGTGTGTGTGTGTGTGTGTTTGCGTGTGTGTGTAGCATTGCAAGAAGTGTTCAAAAGAGTGATAACTTCAGAAGACCCTTCATTGCTGAGCCCACCATCTGAGACATGAATCAACCACCGAGAAACGCCGTAATGATATATTATTCAATCGACACTGTGATCTTGCCCTACTTTTAGAGGAATATGACTGTAAAAGTACGAAAATATCAAAGAGATTCACTTCAAGACTATATAATAGGGTTAATAAGCTTCTCGCAATACCTTTTAGGATTCACGATATGGGTGTGAAACTCCCTACACACACCCAAATACCTTTTTCTCACTTTCACTTTTCAAAAAGTATTTTGTTTTCAAACCTTTAAAACAAACTGTATTCAAACAAATTCCCAAACACTAAAAACGATTTTGTATTTTCCATTAGGAAAACGTTTCTCTTAATTCCACACGGATGACAGATAACATTATTAGAAGCTTTCTCTCTCAGTCCAGGAGACTCTGGGTGGTGAATACCTTGGAGGAAACATCTGATTGTAATTCTCATTTCGCTTCCCTTTTCAAAGAGAAATCTCTCACCTTCCCGTAGGCTCGCAGGATCCCATAGATCTCATGATTGCCTCCTCATTATGCCCAGGCTCACGGTCCAAGCCCTGTCTCATTGAGCAGAGAGCACTCTTGACCTCTCGGGGCATGGTGGGCGGCGGCGGGACACTCAGCTAGAAGGTGGAGATTTGGGAAATGATTTACGTTTCTGCCAGTGTGGCAGTCCATTATAAGTGAAGAGTCCTCTGATGGAGGAACAAATGAAGAACCAGTGTGTGTGTGTGTGTGTGTGTGTGTGTGTGTGTGTGTGTGTGTGTGTGTGTGTGTGTGTGTGTGTGTGTGTGTGTGTGTGTGTGTGTGTGTGTGTGTGTGTGTGTGTGTGTGTGTGTGTGTGTGTGAATTTGAATATGGTGTTTACGTTTGTGTGTTTATGTGTGTGGGTGTTTGTGTACGTGCGTGTATGTGTGTGTATATGTGTGCTTGCCTGCGTTTATGAGTGTAAATCAGTACAATGCATTTTTACCATTGCATTGTACTAATGTATGTGTGTTTCTCTGTGCGTGTGATATTCTATGCAGTGCTCTGTTTAGTGAAGTATGATTACACTAACATAGTCCTTCATTTGATTGTGGCGTGGGTTTCTTTGCACAAGGGCCGCACAACAATAGTTCTCTCCCTCTCGATGCAAATACATTATCGATCCATGCAGGAATGTTTTCTATCTTACATGCCTCTTACATCACCTACAAAGAATCTCTGCCTCTCTCCATGTGTGTATGTAGTCTCTTCCTCTTCCTCCATGTGTGTATGCAGTCTCTCTGTCTCTCTCCTTTTGTGTATGTAGTCTCTCTCTTCATGTGTGTATGTAGTCCCTTCCTCTCTCTCCATGTGTTTATGCAGTCTCTCTCTCTCTCTCTCTCTCTCTCTCTCTCTCTCTCTCTCTCTCTCTCTCTCTCCTCTCTCTCTCTCTCTCTCTCTCTCTTCTCTCTCTCTCTCTCTCTCTCTCTCTCTCTCTCTCTCTCTCTCTCTCTCTCTCTCTCTCTCCATTTGTACATGTAGTCTCTCTCTCTCCATGTGTGTATGTAGTCTCTCCCTATCTCCATGTGTGTAGGTAGTCTCTCTCTCTCCATGTGTGTAGGTAGTCTCTCTCTCTATATGGTGACTTATGTTGATCAATGGTCCTCCTCTGCTGCTCTTTCCCATGGCCACTTAGCCTGAGTGGAGCAAATGGAGAGAGAGAGAACATCACACAGACAAGGAGAGAGAAAGAGAGAGATGAGCCAAGAGAGCATCACAAAGACACAGATAGAGATAGCCGAGAGAGCATCACACAGACAGTGAGAGAGAAGGACGAGAGAATATCCTATAGAGTGGTAGAGGGCCGAGGGAGCAACACACGTTAAAGACAGTGAGAGGGATTAAATGCTGACAAGGGCGTGGGTGAGATCCTAATTCCATCCATCAACGAGGACGTTACAGATCCGCTTGGCTGGCGTGCAAATATACCAACCAACCACCACTGATATTACTATGGAGACAGATGAACCCACCAATCAGGCTCTGGAAGTGGTAGAGGTAGAGAGAGGAGGTTTCAGGGCCACGGGTTATTTCACCCTTGACCTGTAGAGCGCATCTTATTCCCTGCGGATGCTCCCACCAATATCTCTCTCTCAAAGGGGAATCATTTAATAGTCTATCAACAGCATGGCACACTATTGTCGATTCGCAATTCGTTTCCATTTTCTTGAATTATTTTCATTGCTCATTTGTTTATATGTGTGTGTCAGTATTTTTCTGCTCTTGAGTGATTGTGTGTTTACATGTTTGCATAGAAACATATCCTACACACACTCATTTCCACACACACGCATTCAAACGCATACACTCTCCTATCTACCCACTCATATAGCCACACGTTCATATACACCAACCCATACATACACCACCAGCTCTCTTTGTATACGTTCACCTCATGAATATTAAAGCACAGCTCGGGAACGTTTACAGCCGCTAACCCTCAACATGTCTGACCTTTCAAATTTCATGCTCACATAAGAGTATCTTTCAGGTCAGGAGAATGCAAAGAAGAAAATGCAAGGAACACATTAAATATTTAGGAGACAACTGATTTCATTGCACAGATTCCAGGGTGCACACATTCAATGTGTTGTGCCCTGGAACCTGAATAGGATGTGCTGGCGGCTGGCTGCATGCGTTGCCGTGGACATGACCTGACAACACCGCACAGACAGTATGAGAGAAAGTTTAAACCCCTAAAGAGTCCTGCATAGTTTCAGATTAGCAGTAAAAAAAAACAATATTATACATTTTAAAATATAATTAAAGTATTAAAAACCCTGGGAAAACTGGGCTATTATGGGATGTGAGACAAGTAGACCAGAGCAAACATTAAACATTATCTTTCGACTCACACTATCATTTGAGTTTTTTCAAGTGTATTCAAGATCTGGTAGCTTATAAAAAGAAACACAACATTATATATATTCGTATATATACATATGCTTAAAAATGCGGGTTCATATTTCGATGAACTTAACAATGCATCACACCAAAAAAGGCAACGACAAAAGGCAATGACAACAATAGAAAAGTTTTCCAAAACGGTTTGCGAAGGGTTGGGTGCTTATGAAAAGACAGATCAGAAGGAAACTACGGTCACTGTTACACTGGCTGAATCAGTTGGTTCTGCGTCTCGTTCATCGTACACATACGTACTGGCTGTGTCTGTATACCCACAGTGTATCCAAACGCTTGTAGGTCCATATCCAGCAAATGTAGCTATTTTTTATTCTGTGTACTGTTTCTTTTCTTTCCTATTGAATGCTTTACTTTGTACATGTACATATGTATATAATATATATATTTTAACCAGTTTTATTCGTGTTCTTTTACCATGGTTTGGTTTGGTTTGGGAAGGCCGAGTTTCAATACTCAAGGACTAGGACGAACGCACGAAATGAAAGAAATAATCTGTGAATTTTGTACAAATCGTAGGAGAAATGACTCTTGTTTTTCTACTGAGCCTGTTACCTATCTGTTTCTTTGGTGAGGGTGGGGGAGGGACATATACGAGTGGGGGTGGGGTGGGGACGTTTCTGTAGACAGTCGGGGACTGTGCAATGATATAGTTAATTACTGAGCGAATCCAGAGTATAGACTTGGAAAAAAAATGTCCGTCATGACAAATGAAATAAAGTGTTATATTTGCATGAATCCATGTATTTTTTATCACTCCGAGACTTTGTGTTTTGTGTGTTTTGGATGAATGCGCATCACCTGTGTTGAGGTCAAATGGATTTAAAGACACTCATTTAGCAAATATTTATTTATTTCAATTTTTGTTTTTATTTTAAACAGGTGTTGGCAATGAAAAGTTAATAAGATTAAAAAAGAAGACTAATGAATATAAAATTATACATTGGCTGTAAATATGACCTCAATTACAATCAGATTTAATTAAACCCTAATTTAAAGAGCCATAATTTGATGAACACAACCTCAGTTTTTTCCTGTATATTCATCAAAGCATGAAATTACATCTTCATTGTTTAAAGCAGCACTAACTGATTTCTGAGCGAAACGATGGACTCTGATCCAAAAACACAATCTCACACTTTTATTTGGACTTTAGTAACTAATTAACATACATTGATAGATAGCCAGGCAGTCCAGAACCAGCCTGAATGAGTGGGGGTTTTAGCCTCTTGTGTGAGAGTGTCCATACGATACTCTTCGAGGCACATCGAGGGAAGATAAGGAGTTCCACGTTTACCTTTTCTCTAGGAATATTTAGCTGTTTAAATGTCAGGGAATAATGTCAGTTTAATCAAAGCGCTCCATCATATTTATTTAAACAAACTTGAATCTTCAACGTTCTGTTTCAATTCATGTATCATGTATGTTGAACGTTGATCTCTTTTATGCTCCTCAGTACCAACCTGTTGCATCTTCTGAATAAGAAACACATTTTGTATTGTGTAGTTAAAAAAAGTAACAGGCCTTTTTATCATCCCTTAATAAGATTATCTTGGGTGCTTGAACAAATAACTAATATTATGAAACAAAATGATTCATATCTTTATTGTCAAGCTCGCTGTGATGACGGGGATGCTCTGATGGTAAACCCTGTGAAAGCTAAAGGGTGAGTTTTACTTCAGCTGATGACAATGTCAAAGTTATTATATATAATAGATACGATATATTACACTCCGAATCAGTGTTTTAGGACCTCAGGGATATTATCATTTAGAATAATACTTTTCGCCAGAATTTCTATGTGCGCGTGTATGTACGTGTGAATGCATCCCTCCCCATAACATCACGTCACGAACACCGGTCTCGACTGTTTTTTCTGGGCCAGCAGCGCCCGTCGCCCACGGCTAATGTTGCCCGCGGTGACTGTGGCAAGCAGTGACAGGCTGCTTGTCATTAGCAGCAACCCCCCCCCCCGCCGGATGCGGACTGCAGTATGGACAATACATAAATAAATAAATAAATATTAAACACACTGAATAATGCAGAGAAGAGCTTGCGTGTGTTTAGCAGGGCTCTCTGGCTGGGAGGCTGAAGGGGGGGGGGTATTAGAGTGATTCACCAGGGGTCACCGCTCCGCAGGAAGTGGGCAGCCATGCTTGATGACCTTGTAAAAACTCTCCCCATCAGACGTCTGTTTTATTCTTCCTCTGTTTCTCAGTTTCGGTTTGCTGGTGTACTTTGCTATCTCTTACTTTTCTTTCTATTTTCCCTTCTTTAATTCCTTCTCTCCGTTGTGTGGCATACTTTGTTTCTCTTCCTTTCTCTGTGTGCTGTACGTTTCTATCTCTCCCTCTTTTCGGTTCTCCCTTTTACCTCTCTGTTGAATCCTTGCTATCTCACAGGTGTTTTGTTTTCCGGTGTACCTACCTCCTGCTCTTCCTCGTCCTCCTCCTCATCCCTCTCTCTCCTCCTCTCTCATGTCCCTCTCTTCCTTCTTCTTTTTGACCTTCTCTCTTTCCTGCTTCTTTCTGCTTCTGTTCTGTCAATTTGAGCCGAAGCAGCAGCCCATCATTGCACAAACACACACACACACACACACACACACACACACACACACACACACACACACACACACACACACACACACACACACACACACACACACACACACACACACACACACACACACACACACACACACACACACACACAAACACACCCTCACAACTTCACACTCACACACCTAAAACTCACAAATCTCATGATACCTCTTATTCTCTATTCTGTAATGTTTGAACTCCCAACTCTTCCTCCTCCTCTGCCTATTCTTCCCCTCCTCCTCTGCCTCCTCCACCTCCTCCTCCAGCTCCTCCTCCTCCTCCTCCTCCTCCTCCTCCTCCTCCTCCTCCTTCCCAGCCTACTCCTCCTCCTCCTCCTCCTCCTCCACCTCCTCCTCCAGCTCCTCCTCCTTCCCAGCCTCCTCCTCCTCCTCCTCCTCCTCCTTCCCAGCCTCCTCTTCCTCCTCTTCCTCCTCCTCCTCCTTCCCAGCCTACTCCTCCTCCTCTTGCTCATCTTTATATTCGGGGTCCTCCTCCCTTCCCGGCCACTCTCCTCCTCCACCTGCCATGTCCTCACGCTTGGCCCTCGCTCATCCATACTTTTTCCCCTAATGAGAAGGGGGAGAAGAGAGCGTGGGAGCGAGATTGTAACTGAGAGAGGGATAGAGATGTACATGGAGAGAGAAGGAGAGAGACAGTGAGGAGAGAGAGAGAGAGAGAGAGAGAGAGAGAGAGAGAGAGAGAGAGAGAGAGAGAGAGAGAGAGAGAGAGAGAGAGAGAGAGAGAGAGAGAGAGAGAGAGAGAGAGAAAGAAAGACGGAGCAAGTGAGAGGGGTATGAGAGTGTTAGTCAGGTAAAACACGGGCCTGTTGTCATGGCAGCAGGAAGTGTGCATCCTGTGCTTGTAAATATGTCATGTTGACAACCACCAACACTAGCACCAGAATCACCACTAATACCTTCATAAACGCCATCCCCTCCAACACTTGAACCACAGCCACCGACATTACCTTTATAAACACCACCCCCTCCGCCAACACCATGACCTTTATAAACACCACCACCACCACCATTACCTCCATAAACACCACCCACTCTAACACTTGCACCACAACCACCCCCTCCACCACCATTACCTTCATAAATGCCACCCACTCCACCACCACCTCATCAACATCAAACAATAACACTATTACCCCCACCCTTACCCATAAACACCACCTCCTCTTCACCAACTCCACCAACACTATCACTATCACCTCCCCCGTTACCTCGACCACCTCCCCCAACACTATCCCTATCACCGCCACCACCTCCCCTGTTACCTCGACCACCTCCACCAACGCTATCACTGCAAGCACAACCCCCATACGTTAACCATGAGTTCATTAAAAATGGTGTTTACATTTTTTTTTTTGCCTTTCCTGTTATATTTTTGTTTCAATATCACGGCAAGATATAAGTGTTAAAATTATGAATGGTTCATCATTTCAATCTGAAATCTGCGATCCTGGCTCAAGGCGGGAATTATTTGGAGTTGAAGTGCAGACAGGAGGGGAATGCTGAAAGTTGATTAGAAATCAATCAACGAAACCATCGCATCTCAAACCTCATCTTACAACCGAACACGCAGCCTTCTCATTGTCTTGTCATCTTATAATAATGATTAGGCTTTTTCAAAAAAGGTTATGGTATACAATTCTTACATGTGCCTCCTGCATCGCTGAATAGGGCTGCAGGCCTACGCTACGTCTTTTGTTCTATGTTTTGTATAACATCGGTCATAATGGTGGTACTTGGAGCGATCAATATTTTCGGTGGTGGTACGCGGTATAAAAAGTTTGAGAACCACTGGTGTAGTGCATATACCTCTCCTATAAGACATGTGTTATGGATCAAGTCGTTAAAGTACTTTATTGTAAAAACTATTGAGACTATTGACAGAACATTAAGGCTAAATGGTACACGCATGAGCAAAAAACAACTTAAGTATACAAACCGCCTCCAGACCTGAGCCACCGCATAATACATCCAGTATTTTTTCTAACATGTGGGGTGTTGTCACGACTACCGTATCATCACCCTTATTTGTTTTGTCGCTTGCAGTTTAGATACACACATACACACACACCTACAAATGTACGCACACACATAACACACGCACATGAACACACATACACACACGCACACACACCACACATACACACCCAAACGTGCACACACACACACGCGCGCTTGCACGCGCATACATATAAGCAGCCACACACACACACACGGTCGCAAATAATCCTTGTTTACTGCATGGCAGGTATCGGTTCAAATGAGCTCCAGCACAGTAAATACCTTTCCCCCACAATGCCATGAGTCAGCAACGGTCGTCCAAGTCAATGAGGCTCATTTTCTCCACCATCCGACCACACAAGACCACTCTTTGTTTTCGATTGCTTTGCCCTTGAATACACAGAGCGCAGCATCAGAAAGCAAAATATCTATCCAGCACATCTTAAATGTTACCTTATGCTAATGGTCTCGCGCCTTGACAACAGTTTTTGGTTGATCATGATAAACAAACACAACCCCAATGTTGTTTACCAGCTTAATGAGGGAAACATGGAAACATTTCTCCTAATTGCTCAGAATGTGTGTGCATATAATGAGCTAAGACATAAACTGATGCTCTGCATGGAGCGCTTTAAACCAAGGCGGAGGTGAAGACTTTCTTTAATTGCCTCGGCTATGACAAAACAGGCGTCATGTCCCAAACTGACATTGCAAATCCTTCTTAGGCTCACACTAGTCCCAAGCCCATAATAACCTCTGTGTGCAGAAGGATTAACAACAGCTTTCATGAGTACAACAGCGGTGCCTTGAATTGAATTTGACACGATGAGTGTGTAGCGCTCACCCTCATTAACATAACTTGTATTTACTGTGTCGACGACAAAGAGACGTGTCCGTGTTTACTCCACTGGGGAGGCCTATCTACTGTTCCGGCTCCCACGCAGACTGGAACGGCATTAGATTTACATTAATGCAGCATTGCAGTTATTACCGTTGGGTATTTTGCCGGGGGCGCGGTTGCCGCGTAACGTGTATGACGGTTTTTTTAATATGAAATGAAATGCATGACGAATTACAAGCAGTTGGAAATACTTCATGGCCGGCTGAAAGCAACATCAAAAAACATCAGAGTGATTTTAGTGAAATGATTACAAATCCTTCTTCAAAGACATCTCATCCCAGCCATCCTTTCCATATATCTGTCTCTCCATCATCCAACCGTTCATGCAGTCATCAATTTCTGTGTTTCATTCTGGCCGAACATTCTGCAATTCATTTCATCCATCTTCCTCTTCATCTGCCCAACCATCCATTCCATCTTGTCTGCTGGCCACATCCATCTCTCTCTTCCCGCCGACCGTCCAGTCATGTTGTTTTTTTGAGGTCATTTTTTGTCCTCTGTATTTTGTCCTGTGTTCATGTAAATTCTGTAACACTGCCTTCATTTTCCCAAAGCACACCTTGTCCCATCGTAATGCAGGATTATGATGGGCTCAATTTCCCAGCTTCAACTTCTGTGCAGATAGCGAGAATATTGTGTAGAACAAATGGAAATCTCACTCATAAAGTTTTTTTTTGAATAATAAAGAACATTCAATAATGCCCTAGTGTATTAAGAAGTTGAACCTGCGTAAATGGCGCTATTTTAAGTATGTGGTACGTTTTTCATATTATTCTACTTATTATCAACTTCAGTTTGTCAATTGATCAGATCTCAAAACGAGAAATTGCACCAGCACTGCCAAGGAGGCTGGAAAGTTCTGAGTGGTTAAGGTTTATTGAATACGATTATGTTGCATGATTGGAGAAGTAAAATACAAAGGCAACCTTTATTTCTTTGTTTGATTATAGTGTATTGTGTGGTGTGTGTGTGTGTGTGTGGTGTGTGTGTGTGTGGTGTGTGTGTGTGTGTGTGTGTGTGTGTTGTGTGTGTGTGTGGTGTGTGTGTGTGGTGTGTTTGTTTGTGTGTGTGCATGGTGTGTGTTTGTGTGTGTGTTTGTTGTTGTGTTTGTTTACGTGTGTTATCATTGTGTGTTGGTGTGTTTAATGGTGTTTGCATCATAGAGTGTCGACATGTGTGGCGTTTGTGTGGTGTATGTATGTATTCTTTGTTTTCTGCAGACGTGTTTGTGCTTGTTTAACGGAATTTTTGTGTCTAATTGCTGAGGCATATTCTCCTGTTCATTGGTGGTTATACCCTCGACACTGCCATTTTACTCGGATTTGCATTGCAGACAACAGAGGGAAGGGAGACGGAGAGAGAGAGAGAGAAGTAGGAGGAGGAAAAGAGGCCAGGCAGGTTTTATGAGTGGGGTCGCCAGGGACAGAATTTCAGTTCTTGGGTCTTACACAGCTACTATTATAATCCTCACTAACTACTTGACTCATACACACACACACACACTATTTATATCATTTTACATGTATGCATGTATTAGCGTGTACGTCGTGTGGATGGTAAAGAGTATGAGTAGTGCGTGAGAGGGTAATATGTTTGGGTATGTGATGAGAGAGTGTAGGTTAGGGCTGTGTGAGAGAATATAGCATGTAGTGTGAGGTATAGAATATTGTGTGAGATGAAAATATAAAGTAGTTGGTCTGTGAGAGATTTTAGCAAGTGTTTGTGAGAGAGTATGATAGTGTTTGAGTGAGTATAGAGTTAGGTATGTGCGAGAGTAGAAGTGCGTGAATGTGAGAGAGTATAGATTGTTCTATGCAGCGGAATATGTTACAGTGTGTGTAGAGAGAAATAATAGTTGTGTGAGAGAGTAAAGTGTTTTATGCAAGATATATAGTATTTATACATTATATGAATATATATTATTATTATGTTATATAGAACTCAGGCACTCCACCGGAGCTCCCGGTAGTGTTCGCGATTTTTTTATCGAAGGGATGATTTATGGATCTAAACGACGTTGGTTTTCTTGACGTCTCTGAATTGGCGTCACCGAGGAGGCCTGTCTCAATCAGCGCGACCACGCGAGCAGCGCGCAATATTCTTTCATGTTGTACGCAGCGTACACGTAATCGCTGGAATGACTGAGTGAAAGAGTAGCGCTACCGGCTCTTCTGTCAGCAATCTCCGGAACTGGAGCATCAACCTCATTTCTGTTTCATTAAACTCTCTCTCACACACTACTATACTTCTTCAACACACAACACTATTCTCTCTTCACACATTACGATGTCTTTTGTATAAACAACTAAATCTCTCTCTACATGCATAATCTATTCCTCTCACATACACCACTATATCTTCCCATAACACTAACATATGTTCTCTCACACACTACTATACTCTCTCATTACGTGACTATTTACTCTCATGCATACATGTAAATGGGAATAATATGAGTGTGTGTGTAAGTATAGTGTAATAGTAGCTTATGCGAGATTAATAAAGTGTGTGTGGACCAAGTTATTCGACTTATCTCGCCAGCAGCCTCTAAGGTTTGTATATTCATTCTCATATTTTTTTCCCTCCTCTACTCACTCACCTCTCCTCCTCTAATACTGCAATTTGCTTGGTGGTGAACTTAACTCAAAAGTAAACTGAGAGTGAAGGCGAACATCTTAAGAGTACAGTATATGCGGCTGGGTGTTTGTCTCCGGGTGTTTTGAAAAAGGAAACTCTGGGAGTGTTAACTTTTAATGAGGTCGTATGCACTATTTAGCTTCTTTAGCTTGGTTGTTAACCTCTCTGTGAGGCTGTTTCCCTTTGTTAGTTCATGCTAACGTTTGCTGAACCACATCTAGAGTAGACCCTATTCTGTGGCTTCCTGTCTTTGTGACCCCGTTTTGTTGCTCTGAAAATGTTTATAGCCCCAGAACTTCCACACACACTTCATTGTAATTCTATAGAAACATTTGCCAGTGATATCAATGCCCTAGGGTTCCCCCAAGGGTGATTTGTCTTAACCTCTTTATGACCTAAATAAAATGAAAAAAAAAAAGCTTCAATGAACTCAGCTGAAATTCAAATAAATTAATACTATTATTTTGATTTATCTAATCGTGACTTATTTTCAGTTACATTTCTGTTTCTTCCTCTCTCTCTCTTCTTCCAAGAGCAGCCCTGAATATCTCTGGAATGAAGAATAACAGCATAATTGTGGTGTCAGTGGGTGATTATGCCTAAAAGCTGGCACTATGAGGCAGCTTGAAGTGAACAAAACTGGGTTTCAGTTGGAGACTAAGCAAGAAAGCTTTGAAAATGGCTTTCATTTCATTTTCAAAAACTTCAAGAACACTTTCGATTCATCAAGCTGAAACTCTGAAGGAGACACTTCTAAAAGCAGAACTTCTCCTTCGGGAACGTAATTTTGAATGGAACCCATCTTTAGTTCCTAAAGCACTTAATTATTTTGAGTCTAACAGATCCAAAACACATGTCAAACCAAATGACTTCTAAGAAATGTCAAGGTCTACATGAAAAGCATGAACACAGTTGATTTCTAATAAGATCAAGTAGTTATTAATACTGTTGTGTTTCTTATTTTGCCTTTTGCTGTCAATGACTGCTGCAATGTTTTTGTGTTTAATCTGATTATGAAGCTAACGGTAAAACCAGATATGCCCTGGTCAGACTTTTCCATTCAGGCTTCAATTTTATCAAATTCAAAAGGTGATGTGTTTACAATGATGTTCTTTCATCACGCTTTTAGAAAACACTTCTTCCAGCGCTCGTCAACATTTTAGATGTGGGCAGAATCGTTAAAAGAATAGGGGTCCCATGGGAATGGAAACGCAATAAGATAATAGTGAAGATATAGTGTATGAATCCTTAGAAAGTAAAGGGGAGCAATATTAAATAAAAAGAGATTACAAAAAAGTACAACATCAAATTCATCAAACAAATGGTAGTAGAAATGTAGACGCAGAAATACATGTAAAATATATACAAAGTATGCGCTATATTCTTTTAACCTAACCAACACAATGATAATAGCAGTTGTAGCAAGAGATGACCACCAAAATATACTATCAGGAATGGAATTTACCTGAACCTCCCTCCTAATTGCATTGCGGGTAAAATACAATGGCTGGACCAAGGCCAGGAGCATTAGCCAGGGGATCTTTCCCTCGTAACATGAAAAAGGTTACTGCCGGGGGTCATCCATCATTTTAAAATCACCAGCCCCCAGTCTCTGTGTGGGTCCTTAACTGGGTCCCAGTATGCCACCCTGAGGTGTCTCTGCCACTTTGTAATGGCAGAACAGCAAGATATAATTAAATCAACATCAGTCAGTCAATGACAACCAGCGGTGACCTCACAGGTACCATCAGGGCTTGGCATTGTCCCCTGCCTTGTTCATCGTACGGGACCCTTCCTGGTCATAGTAAAGAAATGTTGATTAAATCAGTACCATCTACGCATGTTGCAGAGCAGGTCTTTAGATTGACGCCGAGTTTTGCGTCGGTAGAGTGGGTGGTCGCGAATATATCTGTGCCTTTGCGAGTTCTTTAATACGGTTTGAGGAGACAGGGCGAGCTCTGCATTATTTAATACCCCCAGTGGTGATGTTAACATACTAATGACCTGTCTTTAATCTCTTTGGATAGGCAGTTCCATTCCACCTTCATTCAAAGCTATATTTAAACCAAGATAGGGTAGATCTTGTTCTTTACGTCAACGCGTTTGACCAGCTTACGTCACAACCTCAGCCCGCCGTTGGCGGTAATCTCGGCCCATGGCCCCATCACCCCATCGATCCACTCGCTCTTTTAACCCATCAGCCCAGCCTGCTCCCTGGCTAACTGCCGGAGCATGAATTCCAGAGTACTGGATCCCCCCCACACAGCTTGACCAAAGTCCTCCTCAAGCTCCTCCTCCTCTGAGAATGGAAGGATGGATCGCTCAGAGGACAGGAGATCAGCATAGATGACCTGAGTTCCCTTTAACCAGAATACTTAGTGATTTCCTCTCAGAGAGCGGGGCCAATGACTTTAACATCTGGTCAATACCTGGACCAGGGGCCAGGACAGGTTAGTGGATGCTCCACTACGAGCCGTCCACAGTCTACCCATAGGCATCCCTGAGCAAGATGCGCGAACCGAGAGCGACATTTGTAATTAAGTTGCGCAGGAAAGTGTAAGACGGGGGATTTTTAACTGCTTGGAATGAAACTAAGCATTTCACTTCCAAATCAAAATATGTGCTCAGTTCTCGGTTTGTAAGAATGTATGCCTAGAATGAGACTGTCAACGAACACATATTTTCAATACCTTCCCATGCTGCCGCCACATTGCAATCGTGGGTTGAAGCAATAGAATGTAGCATACCGTTTGATAAAAAGTCACCACTGTTCACAGGACCAGGATTTGGCAAAATCAAGAATGAAAAGTGCTCTCCTCCTCTCACGGTCCATGCAGTTTGTTTGTGTGCTTTATTGGATTTTGACCAAACAAAGAAACAGCCTATGGGAGCTCCCCTCACATTCCGAACAATACCTTTAACCTCATGAATGTCATGGCCAAGTTGTGGTGCTGTGGCTGTTTCCAAAAGTGAAGAAGCATTGCCCAACGGCAAACCCATTTAAGGACGCTACATCATAGAACGCCGACCAAGCACCGTTCCAAATCTTGCGTCTCACCTTTGTTCTTTTTTGCCTTTAGTTGTTGTGGATCTACAACCCCAGCCTGCATGCGTGCTTCACTCCCTCCAGCCTGATGGGCCCCACTCTCCAACCTGCCCTCTGCCTCCCTCCTGGTTATACAAAATAAACCTGTTCACCTTCACTCCAACTCCTGTCCTGTCTCTCTGTGTTCTGCTCTTGGGTCCAGCAGCTATCGCTCCCCTAACAATGAATGAATTAAAATTGCTCAGTTTTGTCAAAATCGAGACGCAGGATAAACAACCGCCTCAAAGAGAACAAATAAAAGCAAACAACAAAAGACAAGCCGCTTGCTGTGTGTTGTAACGTTGTTTCTCGCCTTGTCGTTATGCAACCGTTATGCAATGGTGGGCGAATCTGAAGTGCGGCGATGGTGGAATTCATTTACGTCGCCGTGGTAATTGGCAGGGGGTCGGTCCCTGTGACGGTCGGAAACACAAAGAAACCAACAGGGTGTCGTTCAACAGAGCAATTATGGCATGCACGCTCCCTCGCCTAATCCTTCTCAAGCGGGAGAAGCTCATGCATGCATGTGTCCACGGTGCACATGGTGGTACTTAACCGGGGGATGACCCGTACGCATAGCAGTACGCGCTGTATACACCGCGGCCCTCGGGTTCGATTGCGCTCCACATGCGACACAGGAACGCTAAGAAGCGAGCTAAAAACAGGATTAATCCGGGATAAGTCTGTGATAACACACTTACTCACAGCCCATGTATACATCAGGGTAACTCTCTCATGCTGTGTCCAGCTTCAGGTATCCACATGCGTGCAGAGAAAAACACTGACATACACATGCGCGCATGCACACACACACACACACATAATCACACACACACACACACACACACACACACCACACAACCACACAACACACACACACACACACACACACACACACACACACACACACACACACACACACACACACACACACACACACACACACGCGCGCACACACACACACACACCATAGCAAACTAGTGGGCTGAGGAGGGCTGGTTGAAGCACTGACAGAACAAAGAGCTATTAGGCTCTGTTTGTTTCGTAGCTCTCCCTTCCTTCATCTTTTATCTCCCTTCCCTCTCTTTTCCTTAATACACTTCCCTCTCTCTCTCACTCTCTCTCTCTCTCTCTCTCTCTCTCTCTCTCTCTCTCTCTCTCTCGCTCTCTCTCTCTCTCTCTCTCTCTCTCTCTCTCTCTCTCTCTCTCTCTCTCTCTCTCTCTCTCTCTCTCTCTCTCTCTCTCTCTCTCTCTCTCTCTCTCTCTCTCTCTCTCTCTCTCTCTCTCTCCCTCCCTCCCTCCCTCATTAATCCAGAGCTTTATTAGGCATCTTAAAAAGGACATTCCCTATCTATTGACAAATATATCAGACACTTTAGACAAAAGGCTTGTAAATACTAATGTTAGTAGTAGTACAGTAATACAGTGATAATAGTCCAGTCATACAAAAATACACATCATGAAACCATTAAAGTGTAACTCTATGCAGCTTTTGCAGCTTAAATCATCACCGTTCATTAAGCAGGTTAGAGCAGTCATTGTGATGGTTCTATAACACTTTATGGGTAGATTGGTGGCTGTTTCTACTCCCCCTAGCGCATCATGGCGGAAAAAGTGAAAATGTCTCGGGTCTCGTGAAGTAACGAATTGCTTTACGGCACTACAGACCTACAAACACGGAACCGGCAAGATATAAACAAAAGTAGTGGAGGGATTGTTACGTTCATCGTGAATCAGCCGACTAAAAAGAGACAGGCTGTGTCTCAATTCAGGGGTTGCATCCTTCGAAGGACGCGTCCTTCGAAGGTGTGGCCTTCGAAGACCGCGAAGGCTGCATCGAAGGCCGAACGAGCGTTGTGGAATGGGACGGTCTAGCCCATAGACATCATATAGGTAGACGCCCCCTTCGGCCTTGGGCGGCATAAATCGTCGGCGCCATCTTGGTACGGGAGTTATTTCGTCTTCGGAGTGAAGATGCCTACTTCATGCGCCGCTTGGGGGTGCACTACCGTCAGGACGATTCAAACGAGATCGCAAGGAATTACCTTTCACAAGTAAGACTAAACAATTGTTTCTATTTGTAATTGTAAAATTCTCAGTCATGTCACGTAGATCATGTGTTATGTTGAGAGCTAAGGAGCTGTTGATGAGACTAGCTAAGTTGCCGCCAGAATCAGGACTATAGCTAGTCTAACGTGTGTAAGTGACATGGACATGGTGAGCAAAGCCTTATTCTATCGTTCGTCAACAGGAGATAATATTGTCAAGAAATATAGGATATACAGTATATATATATATATATATATATATATATATATATATATATATATATATATATATATATATATATATATATAATCTACCACTACTTGCTTGTGAGTAATTACAATGTATGTATAATGTAATTATATAGCATTTATGGTCGCGACGGAAGGCTGCGATTTCGGCATGAGCGCTGGCCTTAATTTTCTCTCTGTGATGTATTTTAAAAATGAGTACTAGTATTAAAACAAAAAAAGGCTTCAAATCATGCCCACTGCTGTATATGTAATGGTTCTACAATATATGAAGGTGTCTCGTAATTGAATGAAACTACGGAAAAAAATGTCACGATTACTCTACATGCACCTGTTGTGAGATGCACGTTGCAGTCAGTCGGCCGGCGAAATTGACTCGTTTTAAACGTTATTTTACTATTTAAATGTTTTTTTTTTTAATAGATACATCTTGTATTATGAATCTGACTGGACTGGCTAGCTAACCTTTCTCTGTCAATTTTAAGGTTTCCCAAAGAGAAGCACAGTTGAGGAGACAGTGGGAGTGGCTGTGAAAAGGGAAGACTTTTCTGCCACATGAGAAGGTCAATGCTCTGTAGCCAGCACCTTTTCGGCCGGAGGATTTTGACCGGACAGGCCAAATTGTCAGGCTCAGGGATGGAACTAAACCATATCTGTGTTCAGGTTTCCCCAATACATCTCAAATGGAGTAAGTTGCATCACTAAACTTGTTGAAAAATTGGTTTTTGTTGTGTGTGTTTGTGTGTGTGTGTGTGTGTGTTGTGTGTGTGTGTGTGTGTGTGTGTGTGTGGGTGTGTGTGTGTGTGTGTGTGTGTTGTGTGTGTGTTGTGTGTTCATTTGGAATGATTGAGAATGAGATACACCTGTTTCAGAGTTTTTTGTTCTTCCGGTTTTTAGAAAGTGCCAGCCAGGACTTACACAGAGCCTCAAGAGAAGGTCTGAAGCGAGCCTTGTAATTGACTGTTCTTTACAATCATTACAAGTCTACTTGAACCTTTCACCTACCTCCTTTGTGAGTATTAACACTTAGCTTATGCCCCAAAACTAGCAGTGAGCATCATGGCATCATAAACATTACTCACTACTGTTTTGTTCCTTTTTTTACTAGGAACACCCTTATGCTATTGCCTCCATCTCCACTCTCTCTCAGACTAGACTCAGTGAAGCCCTGGCTGGGTGGAGAGTCTTGAGAAAGAGAGATGGGAACTCAAAGGCCCGAGAGTGGAGGGGCGAAGAAATACAGTGCGTGTCTTCTGGGAGGACCTCAGGGTGAAGAACTCATATATTGAAGAGCTGCACGAGAGGCTTGACTTATACTCCAGGTAACATTGAAATTTAAACCTTTGAATGTCAATTATATCTTGGGGGCCTGTAACCAAAGAAATACAACTGCAATAATGTGTTCCAAATGCTTGGCTTGTCTGAAATTTCATATATCAGACTTAAACTCAAATACGCCTGACCGTCTGTAATATGCCCCCATTTCATAGTTTGAATAGCAATCTGGCACAGACAAAAAGCCAACAATCATAGTCTGATAGCTCTAGCTTCAAGACACACAATAGCCAGGTAACCTTTGTGTTGCGCAGGTGTTTATGGGCACCTGTTTTAGAGCAATCAGTCATGGTTCCTGGCTTTTGTGCATCTTTAAGCTAGAGCTATTAAGTCAATGATTGTTGGCTTTTGGTCTACAGCCATGACCAAGATTACATTTTTTCATTCATGATGGCCTTGCCTGGAAATAAAACACATTAGCCTATTGTGTTTTCATAATGACATTCATACTCTTTTCAGTCCACTTAACTAATTACTCTGTGCTCATTCTGCATTTCAGGATCCTTCCACATTAGGCCTCCCTGTCCAAACAGGGCCACGAGTTACACTAAAGAGACAGAGGGAGTTTGCCCTCACTCTCCACCTGCACGGGCCCAAAGGCCTACTCTTTACTTTGAGAGAGTCTCTCCCACCTCCACCTACCACATCCACAATACATTTGCAAAGGTATTATGCCATTACATTTAATTGCACTTTATTGAGATAGGAAATTACTGGTTCAAATACATTTGTATTGTATTATTGCTAATCTTAATAATAAACTACTTTTTTTCATTTTGAATAAAGGTGGGATGATCTTCTGTGGATTTCCCAAGCCTGGACTCAACACCATTGTGATGCTGGACATGTTTGAGAAGAAAAAGAGAGAGGGAAGATCCCAGTGAAAGTATGGACGTGTGGCGCTTCATGCTGGATGCATGGCCATCAGGCATTCAGGAAACATGTCCAGTACAGTCCACATTCCCAGAAAATGACCGAGATTTTGTGGACATGGGTGGAGTGAGCCTGGCCTAAGACGAGACAGATATTGCCACTGAGGCTCTGGTTTTTTATGGTGGTTGGCCTACAAGGGCCATTGGAAGGCTCCAATTGCCTACTACCTGACCAAGTTCTCTGACGCCCGACACACAGAAGGTCCTGCTGGTTACATGCGCTGGAGGCCCTGGCATGAGCGTGTGGCATCCGGGTCATGTGTCCCTCCACAATGGATGGGCATGCATCAAACGTAAGCATGTGCAACCAGCTGGGGTGCCAGCTAAAGGCCAACCCTTGTGAGCCTTTGAAAACATTTTTCCCCCATCCTGCGACTGGCGAGAGGGTGTTTGTCATGATGGACGCTTGCCACATGTTGAAGCTGGCAAGAAACATGCTGCAAGCGTACAGCCCAATCTGTAGCAGAACTGGCCTCATCAACTGGGACTACGTTGTTTGTTTGAACGATATTCAAACAAAGAATGGACTGCATGCTGCCAACAGGGTCACTGAAAAGCACATTCAGTTTGACTCACAGAAGATGAAGGTGTCCCTGGCTGCACAGACGCTGAGTCGCTCTGTGGGCAGTAGCGCTCCGAACGCTGAGTGGGACCTTGGGGTATCCACGCTTCACCCTCTTTCTCTAGCGAACAGCCTGAATTCATTGAGAGTAAGACTAGATTCAAACATTTGTTTTCTTATCAGAAGGGTCCCTGGCCATCTTTTCTTCATCTTCATCTTTCTTCCTTTCTATTTCCTAAAAAACAATTTTATTTTAGATGATTGACAGGCTGTTTGTGACATTATGAACGAGCCGCAATCCCCGTGTGCCAAAGGATTTCAAAGCTCCCCCTGGGATCTTTGAATTGGACAAGGAGTGTGTGGAACACTCTTGGTCCAGAAGGCCGGGGAAGTACTTAATCAGTTTTGGTGATTGAAGGATGGAACTCCCCTTTCATCGTTCAAAGAGGTATTTTAAATAGTGACTCTTCCATAATGTGCATTGCTCTGCTTTATGCATGCTATATGATGCTCTGTGTTCTATTGTTCCGATCTTTTTTGCTGTCTGCGGTTTTTTCAGTTTCATACAGGGTGAATGTGTGAAATGTCCATGAAAATGTCCATCCTACAACTTTCAAACTGACAAAAATATTTTCTTTTTTAAGGTACCTGGTCTGTCATGGGGTTTGTCATCAACATTGACACCCTAATGCTGATGTGTTCCTGAGCTGCTTCAGAGTCAGCAAATATATCTGCACCTAACCGGTTCAGCCAGGATCATTTGGGAGCTCCTTTTTCAACTCCATCAGGCGGCATTCAGGTAAGGATCTCAGAAGTTTCTAAATGTAATTAAATTGTCTTTCCAAAAAGTCTTTGGACGTCTGAAAAGAGTAAATATCGCTATTAAGTGTTGTGGTGTTTTTGGGTTTTTTAGGGGGCTGGAAACAACAATTCCCTCCTCCGCAGGCGCCAGTTCCAGGGCTCATCTTCCGCCGGCTTCATGGTCCGATGTGGTGTCACACCGGAGCACTTTCAGGGAATGTAGGCCACCGACAGGGATGAGACCGTGTCTTCTGTCGGCTGTAGAGATTGTCCTCTCCGCCTCCTGAAACGGAAGAGCTTGAGGTGCCCTTCGTGAATATGCTTGTTGCGTGATCTTGGGTGGATCACTCAAGCTACTTTGCCAACCCGCTTTGGTGGGACCTAGTGGTGAAAACCGCCACTGGTCTACATTTGCCAGGAGTTTTGGTGGTGCGGCAGGTTTTGGAGAACTGTCTGTGGCTTGGATCCTGTTGTGAGTTGCTACCGTATGCTGAGACGCCTGGTGAACAGATGCCTGCACGCGCATCTTTCCGAGCGAGAGCTACCACCCTCGCGCTGACTCTGAAGAAACAAAGGAGGGCTGATGATTCCTTCAGAGGCGGACAGTTGAAGGTGGTCAGGATCAAGGTCAGCAGAGCGGTTCTATTCGGCCAGCGTGTGCGTCAGGCAAGCTGCTCCAGTGTGTCTGTGTGAGTCCAAGCGATGTTCTTGTTCTCGCGGCTGTTGACATCTTGGGACAGATTGAGTGTGTAATTCTTCTCAAGCAATTGCAGCGAAAACATAATAGAGTAGGCACTTATCACATTATGGCATCTTGAAAACCACCACTCTTGCACTGTTTGTCTTGGTTTTGTGTCTGTATTTCCACAAAATTCAGGCTGCACCACATTTGCAAAACTGAGCACGCTGCAATACAGGATGGCCACCAAGTCCGAAAAAAGCCTCGCAAGGACGTATACTTTTTTAAAGGGTTCTAGCCTAAGAGTTAAATTATTATAGTGAATATCATATTGTTGGCACTCCTACCCCTGGGGAGTCTGGGTAATGGTATTCATAACGTTGTTTGCGGGAAAAAGGGGTTTATTGTCTTTAGATAAGTCTGTTTATGTTATTAGTTTCGTGGGGTTAACGGGTTTTGGTGGGTCTCTATTGGTTTGTGTGTTTATTGTGCTGTGTGTTGTCGGCAACCATTACCCGGAATTGGATGTATGTCCGTCGGTCAGGTGTGCGTGTTTTTCTGATTTGTGTGCGTGTTTGAATAAAGCAGCTCTCGGGGTCGTGCGTGTATTGAGGCACGAGATTTGCGCGCCATTTAACCTGGGCTCCCGTCGCGTCCTTTCCGCGCTGCTCGCCACAATTATTGTGTGTTGAATTATATATTGTGGCAATTGCACTGCATAGATGTCGAAAAATGTTTGAGCATGATTGATATATTATGTCAAATTGTACAAATGTACAAATATATTATATTATATAATATTGAATATATACCTATACTTTAATATATTATATTTGTTTCACTATTATTATATTCATATATATGTTATTCACATTGCACATTTATACTGAGTCTTATATTATATTGTATTATATATATGCTGTTATTTTATTATTACAGGGTCAACTATTGAGATGTGTATGTATATAGTGAGATGTGTGATATTTTTTACTGCTATAGACTATATTATATATTCTCTTATAATATATATAATCATATTTCTCTGAATGATGGTCAATAACGTAGTAACTAAAGAAGCCCCTATATTCGATAGTTTCATAGATCTCAGATTTCAAAGTGCACGGGCTGTGCAGAAAAAGGGAAGCGTTTATCATAGACCCATGCCACATGTATGATGGCGATTTAACTAGCGAGATTCAAGTAACGTAGAGGCAAATCTTTTTCACACCA